>JBBPBX010064694.1:0-20180 GCA_038048925.1 Garcialebias charrua | reverse complement strand
ATCTACTTATTCAGATTGAATAGTAAATTCACGGATTCTGTTCTTTTTCAGTTTACCCAATATCTCTGTGATCTTTATGATGGATAAATAAACAGAGCCATTAAGTGACAAAGACGTTAACTTAGTTTGATATGTCAAAGAGACACTATCATTTATTTAAAATAAATCAACTAAATTAACACCATTACACTTGATTGACATGATTTCACTTTCTTTCAATTTAAAACGTCAGCACACTTAAATTCAACACAACAGACTTCAATATTGGATGTTAACATATTTAGTCTGTGGGCTCTTCAGCTTAATTATAGTTTCCAGCTTAGATAGAGAGGGGAAAGAGTAGGAGGAAAGATTTAAGAAGAATTGGGAGGTTAAGAGAGGAAGTTTATCTTGCATTTATGAAACCAGATGACACTCTTCCGTACGCGTCCAGCTAAGATATCATCACACCTCCAGCAAGCAAACAGCTGCTCCTTTACCTTAAGACGTCCGCCTTGGTTCTGGCAAAGAGCTGTGGTCAGCCTTGGACTGACGAGTCGTCGGTCCCGCAAGTCCAAGCTGGACTCCAGACGTGTTTACCTTGTCGGTGTCGGTGATACTCGCTTTCGTCGGCAGAAGCCGTGACAGTCGTGGTTTCTTGGCTCAAGATAATTTATTCCAGGAAGGAATAACAAAGTTTGAGCTTACGCTTATTCGAAGTGGACTCATAACAGCCTGTTATCAGTCCTTAGCTGAAGACGCAGGTCGTTAGCTCTTGACCAAACGTACCCAGCTCTTTGGGAAAGGTTCACATCTCTTTGAAATTCCCAGCAAACTCTGAAGCGTTCTCGCACAGTTAGAACTTAAAAAGCAGGAACAAAGAGAGGAGTTCACTTGCCTTATCAGGCCCAAGGTTACAGCCAGGGCAGAGGGAGATTTGTTTAGGAAAAGGGCAGACTCATAGACTCCAAGAGGAAAACACTTGGATTAGTGTCTTTAACACTTCTAAACAAAACCGTCCGGTCTCTGTGACCCGAGACTTCACCTTTAAACACAGCAGTGAACACAGTTTAAACCTCACAGAATAACACAGCTTAAAAGCACACATCATGAAAATGACAAAAGTTATTCTTTTGATCACATCAGCCTAAAATCAAAGATAGAAATAGTCTCTTATTGGTGACTATGTTATCAGATTATAGCTAAATGAATGATTTTGTAGTAAATGTCTTGCTTTACTGAGAGGTCAGTAAAGGTCATCACTGGACAGTTCAAAAACCTTAATTTGACCCTGGGTAGGTCCACTACATCTCCCCCCTTTTGGAAGCCATCGCCAGTCCTTGGGGATGGGGTCCAACACGAAAGGAAACCTTGAACTGTCTTTGATCTTGAAGTAATCCAGCAAGTGGAAAAGAAAAATCAAAAATTATAATCCCATAAAGTTTTTGAAATTCCATACTGTTCGGAGGTAATCCCATTGCGAAAAGCTTTTAATCCTTTGGAAAACAAAGTCTGTTAACTCTTGGAAAACAAAGTCTGTGATCCCTTGGAAAGCAAAGTCTTATAATCCACAGCGGTAATTCCACAACGATTAGTTTTGTTGATTGATCAGCAACAATTGTTTTCATAATCAGCATGTAGAGGGGATCCCTCGATTGACGCAGAGGAGGCGACCCTTGGATGAAGGTTGAAGACCAAGCGTTGGAGCTGCAGGTCCCCACATCGAAGGTTGTTGGCTGGTTGGTTTCCAGTCAGTGCCACTCTGGTTCTATGTGTCATGCAATTATGTGGTTTTTAAGGTGGGCTTATGATTGGGATTTTACATTAAGCCTTACCTATATGCACCTGGTATGTAAGCTATCATGGTTTAGATCAGCTACACTTACCAATTAAGGGGTGGATCAATTCTGTAAATTTAGATATAGGGATTTGTACCTATAAAATTTTGGAGGGCTTCTGTAACGAAGGCCTCTAATTCCAAACTATTCCTCCATTCATTACTTAGTTTAGGTTAAACTAAAATAAAAATGAAATATAGTTTGATCTAAATGTCTGTTGTCTTTTAGACGAACGACGTAGGATTTGGTATTCCTAATAAATTTTGAAGTCTATGGCGAGACTCATCAAAATGAATAGACAATCTAGAATAGAAACGATCGAATCGGTTCAATTTAGAAATTGTGAGGTCAATGTAGTTTATGGTACCTTGAGTAGCTTTAAACTACATCGACTCTTCGACGATTGAGATTTAACAAAACGAACTGCATGTTGGCATAGTTAAATCCATATCATTCATTAACCAACTTGTGACTCTACCGGATAATACAATGTGGATCAATGTCCCCCAAGGGACGACTATACACATTGGTGAACTGACGCTCTACCACCTCCGTCCGGAGCAATGGGAAACTGCCCTTGAGGTACCCGAGTGCTTCACAAACATGAGTTTGGAAATAGACCCTCAAACCATAGAACAACTCCGGCTGGTGTGCGCAGCTCCCTCCCCAACATGAGGAGCGATGGGGTACATGCCGTGGAGTCCTGTACAGCTGAGCGGCATGCCATTAGCACCAGTGGCAGGTGCTCGTCCCAGTCCCGCTGATGCTCTGCTGTGAGGATGGCCAGCTGCTGTCCCAGGGTGCGGTGGAGCCTTTCCACTAGGCCGTCGCTCTGGGGATGTAATGGTGTCGTTCTTGTTTTGTGGATGCCAAGGCGGCTGCACATGGTAGAAAACACCCGTGACTCAAAATTTCTCCCCTGGTCACTATGAATACTGTCTGGTACCCCAAACCTGCTAATCAGGCCCCCAACCAAAGCATCTGCCACAGTCTCTGCTTCCTGATCAGGGATGGCGTACGCCTCCGGCCATTTTGTAAAATAGTCTATAGCCGACAGGACATAACAGTTTCCCCTGTCTGAGCGTGGTAGGGGGCCCATGATGTCCACGGCCACTCGTTCCATCGGGGCTCCTACAACAAACTGTTGTAGGCGGGCGTGAGACTGACCCGTCGGCCCCTTCCGTGCCGTGCAGAGGTCACAGCAGCGGCAGAAATCCTCCACATCCCTCCTACACTGGCCCCAATAAAACCCCTGTCGGAGGCGACGGAGAGTTTTTGTGACACCAAAATGTCCAGACCCAGACGCTCCATGCACGCCCTGCAGGACTACGTCTTTCAGGCCTTTTGGGACTACAATCTGCCACCGCTCCTCACCTGTGGAAGGGTTCTTCCATGACCTCTGCAGTACTCCATCTTCCAGTCGCAGAGCCTCAAACTTGGACCACAACCCTTTAGTTGCCAGCGAGAGTCCAGCAACCTCCTCCCACGGCGGCTTCAGTTGCCTCTCCACCCACTGCAACACAGGTTGGATGTCAGGGTCTTGTTCCTGATGGTGCCTCCAGCTGTCTGTGCCAACCACCTGCAGCTCTCTGCAGATCGCCAAGTCACTCTGACCTGATCCTCGATGGTTCCGATGCAGCTGTTCCTCCTCCAACCTCTCCCTCCGGTCACAGTAACTGCACCCCTCTGCAGCGCAAGGCCGGCGGGAGAGGGCATCGGCATTGGCGTGCTTGGCTCCGGCCCGATGAATGACAGAGAAGTTGTAGGATTGCAGCTCCTCCAGCCACCGGGCCACCTGACCCTCAGGTTCTTTAAAAGACATCAGCCACTGGAGGGCCGAGTGATCAGTCCTGATCGTGAATGACAAGCCACACAGGTAGTACTTAAAATGGCGTAGAGAAAGTACCACCGCCAGCAGCTCCCGCCTTGTCACACAGTAGCGCCTCTCAGCTTTGTTAAAGGCCCTGCTGAAATACCCCACCACTCTCTCCCCCTCCTTCCCCAGCTGGGACAGGACCCCCCCAACCCCCACGCCACTTGCATCCGTGTCGAGGATGAAGGGGAGGGAAGGGTCTGCAGGAGCGAGGACTGGGGACTCAGTCAGAGCTTGCCGCAGGCGGTCAAACGCTCCCTGGCACTGTTCAGTCCACACATAGTCTCTGTTCTTCTGGAGTAGTTGGAAAAGGGGGGCTGCTATACTTGCGAACCCCCGCACAAACCTCCTGTAATAAGAAGCCAGTCCCAGGAAGCTTTTAAGATCTCTCTGAGTCGTGGGGGTTGGCCACTCTGCCACCATCTTTACTTTGTCCTCCATTGTGCCGATCCCCTCTCTGCCGACTCGGTGGCCCAGAAACGACACCTCTTGTTGCATAAAGTGACACTTATCTGGGTGGAGTCTCAGGCCCGCAGCTCTAATTCTCTCCAGCACTCTACAGAGTGAGTCCAGAGCCATTGCAAAAGAGGCGCCATGGACCAGTATATCATCCAGATACACCAGACACTCCTGGCGAGGAATGTCAGCCAGCGTCTGGTCCATCAGCCTGGAAAAAGTGGCAGGTGCGTTGCACAGTCCAAACGGGAGCACCTTAAACTGCCAGAGTCCCCGCCCCGTACAAAAAGCAGTCTTAGGTCTGGCACTTGTTGCTAGGGGGACCTGGTAATAACCGCTCCGAAGGTCCAGAGACGAGAACCAGTTGGAGCCGGACACCAGGTCTAGTGACTCGTCGACCCTAGGCAGTGGATATGAGTCTTTCTCAGTCACCCCGTTCAGTGGTCTGTAATCAACACACAAACGCCACTCTCCATTCTTTTTGGGCACCATGACAACAGCAGACGCCCAGGGACTGTTTGAAGGCTCGATAACATCAGCCTGCAGCATGTCACACTGCCCTGTCACATGCTTCCTGACGGGCCAGGGGAAGCCGGCGGGGACGACATTTTATTGGGCGTGCACCTCCCGTCAGGATGTCATGTTCCACCAAACGAGTCCGCCCCACCTGGTCTTCACTCAGGGCAAAAATGTCCTTAAAGTCCATGAGCAGCTGCAACAGTTGTTCCTGCTGCCGAGTGTTTAAACCCCTACAGTTCTCTGCCCAGATCTTCCGCACCAAGGTCACCGCAGCTTCTTCAGTCTCCTGGGGCACCCACACTGGGGGCATAGGACTCGCAGGTGCGGGAGCCATGGTGGCAGCAATCTGGCTGGGCTGAGGTGGGATGTGCTCGACAGCTGCAATCTGCGGTTCTGTGTAGCAGGCCACAGGACCCGTGGGGGTGTGATCAGGAGCTGCGGGCAACAGTGGAATGAGAGGCCCCTCCTTGAAGCTCCATGTCCCCACACCCAAATCCAACTGGCACCCCGCAGCCCTTAAAAAGTCCAGCCCCAATATGCACATGTCCTGCACCTCTGCTACCCACACAGGGTGGGTGATAGATCGGCCACCTACATTAAAAGTCATTGTCCCCCTCCCCTTCATAGGTGCCATGTCCCCAGTGACTGTGCGCAGCTGCACTGTGGTGGGTTGGATCAGAGTCCAGTCCGGTACCATCTCAGGCCTCACTAGTGTTACCGTGGAACCAGTGTCAATCAGGGCCGTGCATGGAAACCCTTCCACTGAGACGGGGACATAACAAAAGTCTCCAACACATGTGCGGCCGACCACCACAACCACGGTCGCTTGGTCGGGGGCGGAGTCAATTTCGGAGGGATTCTGGGCTCGGGCCCCCTGTTCGAGCTGTCGGCCCCCGCCCACTGGCGATGGAGGTGTGGAGGCTACGGTCGGGATCTGCGATTCCTCCCCCCCGCAGACCCCGTGTCGTTTCCCTGCGTCTTGACTGTTTTAGGACACCGCCTCAGGAGGTGTCCCGGTTGGCCACAGCCCCAACAAACGGCCGGGGGTGCGGAGGAGTCCCGCGTCGACTGCAGTGCCACCGCTCGGACCATTTCTGTCAGCTCCGAGACCCAAGCAGGTTTCTCCTGGTTCAGCTCTGCCCCCTCCGCAGATCTGCATGCCGGTGGTTGTCCTCTCAGGTCGTTTCCCGCTGCTACTCCCAGCAAACACTCTCTCTCCACTGCTAAGTCCAATGCATCTTGCAGGGATCGGGGGTGCATCAGCTGAACCTGCACACGCAGCTCCGGTGGTGCCAGGGCTCTGATGAACTGATCTTTTGCTAGTTCATTCTGAACCCCTGACTGCATGTGTGAATAGGCTCTGCGTGTGAGGCTCTCAATGTCATTAGCCAAAGCACGCAGGGGTTCACCCGGCAACCTGCTCCTGTTGCAGAGTTTATTTTTAAAAATGTCTGGTTGCACACATTGTCCAAACCGCCTCTTTAAAGCTCCAACTAGTGCATCATAGTCTTTTCTGTCCTCTGAGCTTAACAATAACAAGCAGTCCAGTGCATCATCTTGTAGACAGAGAGCCAGCTGCAGGGCTTTATGCTCTGCTGTCCACCTCCCTGCATGAGCCAGCAGCTCAAACTGTGCATGGAAGGCCTCCCAGCTGGACCTACCGGAGTACTTGGGCGTCTTCAACGGGACGGTGACGTTTTGGACGACGTAACTGTCATGGCTGCCGCCATGTGAATCTTTTGGCGCGCTTGGAGAAAATGGCGTCGACGGACCCGCCCCCCCGCCGGTCTTCAGTCCTGCTTCGGCAGCCATGCTCGCTGCAGAGCTGTGCGGAGCAGCCGTCGCCTGAGTTATTTTAGCGAGCTCCTCTCTCCGGCCCTCCTCGTCCTCTACTCCCTCCGCTTTAATTTTCACCTGGGCGAGCGCTCCGTCCATGACGCTGATGTCGCGGGTGGAGGCAACGAGCCAGTAGTACTCACTCAGCTCGATAGCGTTGGTTTACTTCTGACACCAATGTAATGACGCCAACACTGCAGACGGAGTCCAGCCAGACGGGGTTTATTCAGAAACAGGGACGAGCTGCTATTACCGAGGCTGCAGCTCACGCCTTAACAGAAAACGCGGTACACACGCGAGTGAACACACTGCCTGCTAACAACAACACACTCGGGCTCTTCTTCTTCGTCTCTCTTTTCCCTGGTCCCTCCTCCCTGCTCCTACCCCTCTCCTGCCCCCACGACCAATCCACCACATGAGGGTGGGGGACAACAGAATCACAACAGCTCAACAGAACACAGTACAACTGAACAAATACACAGAAATACTTGGACCCAAAGCAGAACCAAACACAGGGTCGTTACAATACTTTAATTTCTGCTCAATTAAATCTTTTTATACTAAGTTGAAGTTCTCCTGGAATTACAGTATGTGCCTGGATCAGTTTGAACACAACAAATTCCTTCAGGTTAAAGAGTTTTTCTCTCAAAGCACTGCCTCTTCTTCCTGCTCTCAAACACAGCAGCGACCTCATGTCTCCTTGTTCCTCCTCTTCAGGAGGCGTCACCAACCGGAGCTGGATGTTGGAGCTGATTGGCTTCATTCTCTCTGCACAGACACGTGATTTGTAGATCAGAGTTCAGTTTCACTTCTGAGGAAGAACTCACACAGTCACTGACTGAAAACACAAAATGGCACAGAAAGGAGATCAGCTGGACCAGGAAACTTTCTCCTGTTCGATCTGTTTGGATCTACTGAAGGATCCGGTGACCCTCTCCTGTGGACACAGCTACTGTATGAGCTGTATTAAATCCCACTGGGATGAAGAAGATCAGAAAGGGATCCACAGCTGCCCTCAGTGCAGGAGAACCTTCAGACCGAGGCCTGTCCTGAAGAAAAGCATCATGTTGTCTGTCCTGGTGGAGCAGCTGAAGAAGACTGGACTCCAAGCTGCTCCTGCTGATCACTGCACAGCTGGACCTGAACATGTGTCCTGTGATGTCTGCTCTGGAAGAAAACTGAAAGCCATCAAGTCCTGTTTGGTCTGCCGGGCCTCTTACTGTGACAAACACCTTCAGCCTCATTATGAGTCAGCTCCACTTCAGAAACACAAGCTGGTGGAGCCCTCCAAGAACCTCCAGGAGAACATCTGCCCTCTCCATGATGAGGTGATGAAGATGTTCTGCCGTACTGATCAGAAGTGCATCTGTTATCTCTGCTCTGTGGAGGAACATAGAGGCCACGACACGGTCTCAGCTGCAGCGGAGAGGACCGAGAGGCAGAGAGAGCTCGAGGTGAGACGAGGAACGATCCAGCAGGAGATCCAGGACAGAGAGAAACATGTGGAGCTGCTTCATCAGGAGGTGGAGGCCATCCATCACTCTGCTGATCAAACAGTGGAGGACAGTGAGGAGATCTTCTCTCAGCTGATCCGTGTCATCCAGAAGAGAAGCTCTGATGTGACGCAGCAGATCAGATCCCAGCAGGAAACTGAAGTGAGTCGAGTCTTGGAGCTTCAGGAGAAGCTGGAGCAGGAGATCACTGAGCTGAAGAGGAAAGATGCTGAGCTGAAGCAGCTCTCACACACACAGGACCACAACCAGTTCCTCCACAACTCCCAGTCAGTGTCAGCACTCGGTGAGTCTCCACACTCATCCAGCTTCAACATCCGTCCTCTGAGATACTTTGAGGACGTGACAGCAGCTGTGGAGGAGCTCAGAGACAAACTGCAGGACACCCTGAGAGACACATGGACAAACATCTCACTGACTGTCTCTGAGGTGGACGTCTTACTGTCACAACCAGAACCAGAGAGCAGAGCTGGATTCTCCAGATGTTCACGTGACATCACTCTGGATCCAAACGCAGCAAATGAATATCTGTTACTGTCAGAGAAGAACAGAAAAGTTACAGTAACAGATCATCTTCAGTTTTATTCTCATCATCCAGACAGATTCATTAGATGGTGGCAGGTTCTGAGCAGAGAGAGTCTGACTGGTCGTTGTTACTGGGAGGTGGAGTGGAGAGGAACAGGAGCTTCTGTAGCAGTCTCCTACAAGAACATCAGCAGAACAGGAGATCAATCTAAATTTGGATATAATGACAATTCATGGGCTTTATATTGTTCTCCAAACAGATTTACATTTTGGCACAACAACATCCAAACCTCCATCTCAGGTCCAGGTTCCTCCAGGATCGGAGTGTACCTGGACCACAGAGCAGGTGTTCTGTCCTTCTACAGGGTCTCTGGAACCAGGACTCTCCTCCACAGAGTCCACACCACGTTCACTCAGATGCTCCACGCTGGACTTGGGGTTTACTACTGTGGAGACTCTGCTGAGTCTTGTGAACTGAAATAATTTTTTAGATTGTAACTTTGAGTTTATAGTTGTGATGTGACACTCTCTAACTGATTATTATTAATATTATTACATTTTAGAGTTTTCATTTTCTTTGTACAAGTTTTCTTGATATATCAATGTAAACATCAACTGTCTCTCAAAATAGTTTTCTCTCCCTCATAAGAGTTTGTTACAGACTGAATGCAGAGAATAAATTTATTTAGTTTGTCAAATAACAATTTGTGAACTTTATTATTTACATTGTAGAAACATTTTATTTCAGATTACAGTAACAAAACAAAATGTGTTATCTATGAGAATAATAAAAATTGTCAACAAACAAAGTTAACTAAAGGAGTTCTCGATTTATTTTTTTTATTTTTCTGGTAAACAAACTGAGAGCAATATTTATTGACAGATGATTTTAATAAACACATCTTTGTTTTTTCAGTTGACCTGAAGATCATCTTTTAATTAAGAATCAACCTGTTGACATTTTCTGCAGGAGATCCAGACTGTTCAAATGCTGAAGTTCATCATGAGCACTTCATGAGTTCATCATGAGTTCATTATGTTTTCCTCATGACTTCTTTATGAAATTACACGAATTAATCATGAGACTGTCATAACTTCATCATGACTTCTTCATGTGTTTATCATGACCATCATGACTTCATCATGAGTTGATGATGAGTTAATCATGAATTCATCATGAGTTCATCTTCACTTCGTCATGAGTTCAGCCCACTCTATTGATCAATCTGCAGTAAATACTCTGAGGTGGAATCACTGATTTTCTCCTTTTCTTACCAAAGACTGAAAGAGGAAATGGAGAAGTTGTGAGTTAACACCTCAGTGGTTTTAGTGGTCACCAGAGCATCGATTGTGGCTCCTAAACTGGAAGAACAGATCCAAGGAACAAGCCAAGAACTTGGTCCAGAAGAGTTCAGTCCTGGGAACACTAAAGGTTCTCTCACAAAGTGTCTCAGTCTGGGACTGATACATGTTCTGATCACCTTGGTGGTTCTTATGAATGGACTGAGGCTGTAATGATCAGGGTGGGGAGTGGGGTGGGGGTTGAAGACAACACATCTCTGGTGTACCTCTGTCACACATTTAATGTATCACAGTTAGGGCTAGACGATATCTTGATATTTTAAAATATCAATATAATTTCATTTGCGATATAAGATGAGACTGTATCGATATAAACAATATAGTGTTATACTTTAAAATCAGCTGGCTCTACTGTCTTCTTTCTCCCCTGGCCCCTCCTCTTCCTCACTACAAACTCAGCCCCTCACCTGTGCGCTCTCCCCCACTTCCTGCTTCTCTCCAGGTGGAGCGGCATGTAGCAGCCACAACTAGTCATAAAATGGAGAGAGAACAAGTCACAGAGCTGGTGAGCAGGGAAAAAATGTCTCCGTTATTTGGAGATGGTTCGGATTTAATTCGTCAGATGTGCTGCAGAAAAACGTTTTCTGTAGACAATGCCAAAAACAGGTCTAGACAAAATGTTTGAGCACAACAAACCTTTTTCATCATTGAAAACAGCATCACAAAATGGAGGATGGAGAGTGTGTTAAACTTTGTGCTGCAGCCTCGGCTGTGAAGCTTCGTTCCCTGAAACAAACTACGTTACAAAACTCTTTTACCTGTGCTGTGCCTTATGAGAGGAACAGAGAGAGGTGGAGTGAGATTAATAAAACAGCAGCTTATCATATCGCTAAAGACACAGTCCATGGCGGCTAACAAGATGGCTGTTAGCTGCTAAGGACCGTGTCTTTAGCGATATGATACACTTCTGTTTTATTATGTCGTGCTACCCCTCACTGTAAGACTTAAAAATCTGTGTACAGTAGTTCTTCTGCCCGTCGCCAACTTCATGCCTCCTCCTCCCTCGCCGAATACAAACAACCCCTCACTGCTGCAGTTCACGCATACTAACATTGTGAAGGCGGCGCAGCTGGGGAGGATAATTATTTAGTATAGGTAAATAAATGTCTAAAAAACAAAATATAATATATATAAATAATTTATTTTTTAGACATGTTTTTTTTCATTCAACCTTTATTTAGTCAGGTAAATCTCATTGAGCCTCATGGACTCATTTACAAGAGCGACCTGCTACAAACTAAAGAATGATGAACAGCAATGGTAGAATTTCCTTAAACAATAAGAAAAACATAAGAGAGAAATACATATTTTTTTTAATCAAAGAATCAAAAACTAGCAAAACATTATATTTTGTAGAGTTACAGCTGTTTGATACTTTATTTGCCTGTGTGACAAGTTGGACAAAGCTTTGACTTAGAAATGTATATTTTTTATTACTTTATGGAAGAAAAAAATTGATATATATATATATAGTATATCGCAATTTATTTTAAAACTATTGAGATATTAATTTTGGTCCATATCGCCCAGCCCTAGTCACACTTCACTTCAGTCCAGCCAAGTTCTGTTCCTTGCCTATTTTTGTTCCACACTTCCTGCTTCATTTCAGCTGGGTGTTTTTGTTTTTATACCTGTATACACACAATACAGATTAAGATTCAGATGTTCAGATTCAGTTTATTATTGCCATTGTCAATGAACAGGATTCACAGACTAGGAATTTGCTTCGGCATAACTAAGCATAAGCTAAAATCAACTGGCGACTAGTTAGGAAAGCCTTTCAAAATAGCAAAAATAAAGTGTAACTCTTTTGAAATAATAAATTAGAGTGTCTAATAGTAAATTAGAGTATAAATTGAGTATTAGTAACAACACAATATTAAACACATTTGTGTAACAGTAAAACTGCACATTTTAGAGCAGCGTTTTATTGTGCTCAAACTAGGGCTAAGCCATATCATATCATTCATGATAATACTGGTAAAAAAGCTTATCTGGGAAAATAAATTATATCATGATAGGCTAATTTCATGACATAAGTACGTCAGTGTTCCCTCTACCATTGTACAAGCAGGTAGCCCTACTTCATTAATAGAACCGAGCACGTCGAACTACCAAACAGAACTGCGCTAACCCCCACCCCCTCCCCCCAGTACTGGCGTAAAGCTAATTAGCTGCGTGCAATACTAGCTATCTAAAAAGCAAAAATAAACAATGCACCACTCAACTGTATCTCTCCACCCAGCTCTAAACTGCAGGTACAGACAGTGCACAGCTCAGTTGCATTTGCATTCAATGTAAAACACTTGCCAAAACCATAATGAAAGTTCATACCAGCTCGGTCGAGGCCCGAGTTAACAACCACCACCGGTGCTGTTGACAAACAGGGAAATTGTGCTACTTTTAGGGGTCGTTTACACGGCACGTATTTTGAGTGAAACCGCTCCTTTCTCTCTGTGTTTCTGCTCATCGTTTACACGAGACCAGTAGCCCCCCTCCGATGGTTTCTGAACCCACAGCTCAGAGTGGAGCTTTTTTGCTGACCCCCTGTTGATAATGTAAACATCTCCCGTTGAGCTTTTGTTTGAACACATGCGCGCAGCATGCACGCGCGGACAGCCGGCATTTCTAACAATGGTGGTGGACTGGACACGCACCACTTTCTGAATATGACTGATGGAATATATTTTGAGTCTAATATTTAATTAATCTACACCTGAATTACCTGCATCTGTGTTGGAAGAGACACAGCTGGATCCAGTTCTTATGTCACTGTTTATTGAACGAGGCAGGCAGATATTACACACGTCAAGCTGCACTATAACATACTAAATGTGCTATATAATCAGAGAGTCAGAGTCAGAGAGTCTTTATTGTCATTTGCACCGCATGTGGTACATGTGATGAAAACGAGATTATGTACACGGGGTCCCAGTTACATCCAACAACAAATGCAAGAGAAAAACAGTAATAACATCTAGAATTAACTAAGAAAAACATCAACTAGTAATACACTAAGCCTAATATAGTGGAAATAAACAGCAGCACGAACATGAGTTTGTATGAGCAGATGGTCACAGATGAACACAGCAACAAGAAAACAGATCAGCATCAGCATGATGTGATATTTTGCAGTGTTTATTTTTTATTTTATTTTTATTTATTCATGAGTCTAACAGCCTCAGGGTAGAAGCTGTTCCTCAGTCTAGTGGTTCTACATTTGATGCTCCTCAACCTCCGTCCTGAGGGGAGTGGGGCAAAGAGTGAGTGTGCTGGGTGAGTGAGGTCTTTCATGATGCAGGTGGCTCTTTTCCTGCATCTGGAGGTGTAAATGTCTGTGATGGTGGGGAGACTGACTCCAACAGACTTCTGTGCAGCCTTCACCACTCTCTGTAGAGCTTTCCTCTCTTCAACTGTGCAGCCTCCATGCCACACGTTGATGCTGGAGCACAGGATGCTCTCCACTGCACACCTGTAGAAGGAGGTGAGAACTGGGCTGCTCAGACCAGCACGTCTCAGCCGTCTGAGGAAGTAGAGTCTCTGATGACCTTTCTTGATCAGGCTGGTGGTGTTGTTGCTCCAGCTGAGGTTATCATTCATGTGTACACCCAAGTATTTGTAGCTGGAGACCACTTCCACTGCAGACCCACCTATTTTCAGTGGGGCGTGTGTGTGTTTATTCCTTCTGAAGTCCACAATCATCTCCTTAACAATAATAAACAGTATTTATGTTAGCGTGGGAGATATATAAATTTATCTGAGCTAAATTGAAGCTATCTGGACTCATTGTGATAGGTATTTAGACACCTGTCACCTTCATAAAAACCACACAAGATAAACAAGAGAAATGAGTTAGACAGAATCATGGCTTTGCAAAGGGGATAATGCTTTTTAATGTACTTCTGAAACTTAGTTGGTCTCATAAACACTTTCTTGCACAAATCCATATTGTGCAGCTATCACAAACCATTTATACAAGAAGGAGGAGGAGTTGACAAATTACACAAATCTCTGACAACTTACAGATAGATAAACTGCAGTCAGGGTTCTGTATGAGGTAGGAACATCTAATCAAAACATTGTACCATGAACAAAGCTTAAAAAAGTTTGTCTGTTCTGCCTCAAGGGCCAACACAGTTTGTACTTCAAATTAACTGTCTGAATGTGAACAGAGTACATTTGATTTAAAGTGACCTTGGTAAGGATTGTGTCAGAGTATAAGTTTCATATGATAAATTGTTGAATCTCTCCAACATTTCCATCCTCTTATCATTTTAAACTGATTAATACTTAATTATGTGAGTGGTATGGAAACCAACCCCGAGGCCGAATTCAAATTAGGGGTAAAAAACTCATACCACCACCCTGGTACACCCCCCCCCCCCCCAGTGGTGTCTTGTATATCAGAGTCAGAGTCAGAGAGAATTTATTGTCATTTGCACCGCATGTAGTACATGTGTTGAAAACGAGATTATGTACACAGGGTCCCAGTTACATCCAACAACAAATGCAAGAGAAAAACAATAATAACATCTAGGATTAACTAAGAGAGACATCAGCTAGTAATACACTAAGCCCTAATGTAGTAGAAAAACATCATTATAAACAGCAGCACGAACATGAGCAGATGGTCACAGATGAACGCAGCAACAAGAAACAGATCAGTATCAGCATGATGTGACATTTTGCAGTGTTTATTCTTATTATTTATTTATTCATGAGTCTAACAGCCTCAGGGTAGAAGCTGTTCCTCAGTCTAGTGGTTCTACATTTGATGCTCCTCAACCTCCGTCCTGAGGGGAGTGGGGCAAAGAGTGAGTGTGCTGGGTGAGTGAGGTCTTTCATGATGCAGGTGGCTCTTTTCCTGCATCTGGAGGTGTAAATGTCTGTGATGGTGGGGAGACTGACTCCAACAGACTTCTGTGCAGCCTTCACCACTCTCTGTAGAGCTTTCCTCTCTGCAACTGTGCAGCCTCCATGCCACACATTGATGCTGGAGCACAGGATGCTCTCCACTGCACACCTGTAGAAGGAGGTGAGGACTGGGCTGCTCAGACCAGCTCGTCTCAGCCGTCTGAGGAAGTAGAGTCTCTGATGACCTTTCTTGATCAGGCTGGTGGTGTTGTTGCTCCAGCTGAGGTTATCATTCAAGTGTACACCCAGGTACTTGTAGCTGGAGACCACCTCCACCGCAGATCCACCTATATACAGTGGGGTGTGGGTGTGTTTGTTCCTTCTGAAGTCCACAATCATCTCCTTCGTCTTCTTCACATTCATGTGAAGGTTGTTCTCTTTGCACCAGCTCTCCAGATGTTCCACCTCCTGTCTGTAGCTGGATTCATCATTATCTGTGATGCATCCCACCACAGCTGTATCATCTGCAAACTTAACAATATGACAGCCTGGATGTGTGGCTGTACAATCATATGTGAGCAGAGTGAACAGAAGAGGGCTCAGCACACATCCTTGAGGAGAGCCAGTGCTGAGGGTGATGGTGGAGGAGGAGAAGTTGTGGATCTTCACGGACTGTGGTCTGTTTGTTAAGAAGTCTAGTACCCAGTTACAAATGGAGGGGCTTAGTCCAAGTGTGGATAGTTTGTCTATCAGAGTTTGGGGGATCATGGTGTTGAAGCAGATGTGAAGTCCACAAAGAGCAGACGCACGTATGAGTCCTTCTGATCCAGGTGGGTGAGAGCAGTGTGGACCACAGAGGAGATGGCGTCCTCTGTTGATCGGTTCTCACGGTATGCATATTGATGAGGGTCCTCGTTGATGTTGACGGCTGTCTTGATGTGGGACATGACCAGTTTCTCAAAACATTTAGCGACTATCGGGGTGAGGGCCACCGGTCTATAGTCATTCAGACCAGTCACTGTGGAGCTTTTTGGGACTGGGATGATGGTGGCAGTCTTCAGGCAGGTGGGAACTGACTCCAGTGCAAGTGAGGTGGTGAAGATGTCAGCCAGCACCTCACAGAGCTGGTCCGCACATTCCTTCAGAACTTTCCCTGGGATGTTGTCTGGACCCGTAGCTTTATGAGGGTTGATCCTTCTGAGACTACCTCTCACTTCTGCTGCGGTCACTTTGAGGTGCTCCTCGTCTGGTGATGAGGTGAGTCTGGTGCTAGTTGGTCTGTTTGGATCATCAAAACGTGCATAAAACTTATTGAGGGCATCAGGCAGGGATGGGTCCCTGGGGCATTGTTTGCTTTTGCCCTTGTAGTCTGTTAAGCATTTGATGCCCTGCCACATGCTCCGTGGATCATGTGAGGTGAACTGTCCCTCGATCCTCTGTGCATACGCGGCTTTGGCCTTCTTTATGCCATCATCCAGTTCTCTCCTGCACTTTCTCAACTCCTCAGTATCTTTAGACTTGAATGCAGTGTCCCTGGCTGCCAGCAGGGTGCGGACATCCTTATTTAGCCAGGGTTTTTGATTGGGGTAAAATTTAACACACTTTCTTATGGATACATTTTCAGCACATGTACTGATGTAACCCAGGACTGAGGAAGCATAAAGTTCCAGGTCAACTGAACTTCCATTCGTAGCTGCCTCTTTGAAGACAGACCAGTTTGTGTTTTCAAAGCAGTCTCTTAGCATGGGGGAACTATCTTGGCGCCACGATGTGATCACTCTTTGTTCCGGCATCGAACGTCTGAGTGGGGGGAGCTGTCTAGGGACCAATAACAGGGAGCGAGAAGCCCCGAGCGGTGGGCGTGGCTTCGCCGTGTACGCCCCCTTCACATTCGTGTAGACCTGGTCTAATGTCTTATTTCCTCGTGTTGCTGTGAAAACGTGCTGATTGAAGGTTGGAAGGATGACACGTAAATCCACGTGATTGAAGTCCCCGGAAACAATGAAAAACCCCTCAGGATATTTACACTGCAGCGAGGTGAGTAAGTCATGAATTTCTCCCTGGGCGTCGTTGGCATTAGCATCGGGTGCTATGTAAACATTGCTTATTATTATCGCTGAATAGTCGCGGGGAAGATAATGTGGCCTACATCTTATTGTTAAAAGCTCCACAGCAGCTGAGCAGATCCTGCTGATAACGGCACAGTTCGTGCACCAGTCTTTGTTAACGTAAATGCAGACGCCTCCGCCTCGCGTTTTCCCCGTAGTCTCGATGCACCGGTCCGTTCTGAAAAATAGTTTATTATCCAACTCATAAACAGAGTCAGGAGTGTCCTCATTAATCCATGTTTCCGTGAGACAAAGCACCGAACATCTCCTCATCTCCTCCGACGTTGTTACTCTCAGACGAAGCAGATCCATCTTGTTGTCGAGCGAACGCACGTTGGACAGAAAGAGAGCCGGCATCGGGGGTCTCCCGGTTTTAGCGTCTGCCCGTAGTCTCGTCATTATTCCTGCTCGACAGCCACGCTTTTTCCCTCGAGAGCACCGCTTCCTTTTCTTTCCTCCGCGCATCTGCNAAAAAAAAAAAAAAGGAAATACTGTATATTTGAAAAAACGGAATTAAGCCAAAGCGGAAGTGGCTGGAATCACATTAGAAAAAAACTCAATTTACCGGGTTCCGGCGGGGGCCTGTGAGCATGTCGCTGTTGGCCCCGGGGGATCATTGTGTGTAGTCGCTGGTGGGGATCTTCCGGTTCTACCCTATGGTCGGATCTGGGAGGTGGATGAGTGGCTCGTCGTGTTTGGGTGGCCCTGGGGGCTCTGCGCTCGGGGTCCTTCTTGGGGTCTTGGGCTCTGGTCCCCCTTATGTCTGCCTCGGGCCTTGGGGGGCGGATCTCTGATGCTTCACGGTCACTATTGAATGTTCTATTAGAGAAGCCTTACTCACTGATGCATGCTCACAACCACACACAAATGGATGCAGGGATATAAGTGTAGATATCAGATGTATAGATGGGTATGTGACTGCATATGAATATGTATGTATGTATGTATATATTTGTAGGTATAGGTATATATATTTATAGTAATCTAATGCAAAGTCATGAATGTTAAGGGTCTTTTATGCATATATGTTTTGTTGCTGTGTTCTGTTATGTACTTTGCAGGATTGCGGACGGCGGTCGGGTGTGTTTGCCTTGTGCTCTTTTTGTGGATAATTGTTATGTTTTGTAGTCTTACTTTCTGTCTTTCCTTTCCTACCTTTCTTTCTTTCCTAAAAAAATAAAATAAAATCATAATTGTGTGAAGAGGATGGCTGTAAGGTGTGAAGGGAGGCCATCTATAAAAGGAATTAAAGGACAACACCCACCGTGACAGTAACAATTCACCATATTGGACAATTACTGTAGTAGAATATGATGTCTATTTTCATTTTTGCATTTGGGCCAGGCGAGTGTAAAAAAACAAAAAAACAACAACAACGGAGTCCCGAAAGAATCCGGAAACCCCTCCGATGATTGCCGAACACCGGAATGACGTAAAAAAAGGATCCAGTCAGAAGGCAGGAGTGAGTTCGCGATGGAGACTTATAGCGATGCTGATTTCAGTGAAAGTTCCAGTGGCTTTTCTTTAGTTTTTTGCCAAAAGTCAAGTGATCGCTTCCTCCTCGCTGTCTCCATGACTGAAATGAATGAATTTGTCGCGAGCGAATTACATTCGTGTTCAACGTGGCTGCGCAGGGTTTCCTGGTGGGCTGCGGGACCAGTGCTCCCTGTTTATTTTTATTTTTTAGAACTTTTTAATAAGATATAACACCGCTGCTGCTGGGGCTGTGTGGAGCTGCCCGCTTGCCTTTTTGTTCTCTCCCCCCCGACCTGTCTCAGTTCAGTAGGTTGACAGGTCGGGTGGAGAGAAAGAGGGGGGAAAAGCCGCGCGGCTTCGCACGACTTCGGCCGCAGCAGTGTTGTATCTTGTTGGAAGGTTCTGGAGAATGGGGAGGGCATAGCGCTGGTCCTGCGCCCCGCAGCCCGCCGGGGGGCTTTGCGGAGCCGCACGGCCACACACGAGTTTGGTTCGCTCCGACACATTCATTCATGGATATTTGGCACAGCTCTTCCTTCAGTCTCGTACAACTTTTCCCCTTAAATCCAAATGCCTGCATCATTGCTGACTCGTAGTCTTCCGGTTTAAAGTGTTTTGAACACAAAACACTGTCTGCTACTCCATGGAGCAATGAAGTCAGCTCGTTTGACTTGAACAAACTTTATCCATGCAATCTGAATCCTTTTGATTTTGGGGAAATAATGAACACTAACGCCATCCTACGAGGTATTGCTGCAGAACTGGGCAACACATCGGTTCGGCATTTTCTTAGTTGTATCCGTAACTCCTCTGGTCAGAAATAAGAAAGCTACGTTGATGCATGCATTCAAGGTGGTCCCTGCAGTGACGTCAATGCCCATATATGGAGAGGGGCAGAGTTTGCTGCTAAAATCTCATTAAAATCATGAAATAACACATTTAGCATTATTTCTCTACAATTTCTCTATCAATAAAACGCTCCTGTTTCATTATTTAAGTCACTACTAAATATTAATGGCGATGCAATTTGAAAAAATGGTGGGTGTTGTCCTTTTAAAAAAAACTAAATTGCATTAAGCAAAAGCTGAAGTGGACGGAATTACATTTATAATAATAATAATGAATTCAATTTATAACGCACTTCTCATTAATGAAAATCTCAAAGTGCTACAAGGTGCAACAGAATCAAATGTCAATAAAACAAGCAATAAAACAAGTAAAATCAATAACAGTATCAACCAAGATCAAAAGTAGAATCATGAGGAGGTTGAGCATTTGAGAAAACGGAATTACATTAAGTCAAACAGGAAGTGTTTTTTTTCTTTATTAACATAAAACCGAACAAGAGAACAATATACAGTACACACGCAACAGAGATACAGTTAGCAGGCTATCCTTTTAACTGCATCTCTGTTGTGTGTGTAATGTATATTGTTCTGTTATTCATTTTTATGCTGTTAATAAAGTTAAACAAAACTTCCTGTTTGGCTTGATATAATTACGTTTTTTTCAAATGTGATGCCATTTCTGCTTCGGCCACTTCCGCTTTGGCTTAATATAATTCTGTTTTTTTCTAATGTGATTCCATTTTTTCTATTATGATTTGGGCCACTTCCACGTGGGGCATTTCCGCTTTGGCTTAATGTGATTCCGTTTTCTCAAATGTGATTCAGGTCACTTCCGCTTTGGCTTAATGTGATTCCATTTTTTCTAATGTGATTTGGGCCACTTCCACTTCGGACACTTCCGCTTTGGCTTAATGCGATTCCATTTTCTCAAATGTGATTCAGGTCACTTCCGCTTTGGCTTAATGTGATTCCGTATTTAAAATGTAATTCCGTTT
>JBBPBX010064693.1:0-20180 GCA_038048925.1 Garcialebias charrua | reverse complement strand
TTACGTCAGGGTTCCGGACCTAAGGATGAGACTTAGGTCGATTTTGCCGTAACTCGCGGACCAAAAACACGTGCCGATCGTAGGTCCGCATTTCTGACGTAGGTCGCGGCTATACCGCTAACGGAGCGCCGCACACACATTTAACGGCATGAGACTGAACAAGCGGACATACTGGGCCATAAACATGCACAGAACTTTATTTACAAACACTTAGCTAACACATTACACCACACATTCATCCATAAACACACAAAACCTGAACAGCATGTACAGGTACTGTACAGCAATGTTAGACAGTGCTAATCAGCACAGCAAATCTGTACTGTACTGTAATTTAAAAAATCTACTGACATGTATGAAAACAAAGTGCCTTCCTGTACAGTCCAGTCCAGGAACTTTTAAAAGGTACAGTAGTAATGTATTTTTCAGCACAGAGAAAGCATACAAAATACAAATCTCTTCCTAAACAGTTCTCAGCCATAATCTGCAAATGATGTCAACCATGAACACTTCTCAAAGAGCAGCAGCTGTTAACATCAAACAGCAGCAAATCGGCAGCAACTCACATCCATCCATCCATCAGCAAAATGATGTCAACCATGAACCATGAACACTTCTTAAAGAGCAGCAGCTGTTAACATCAAACAGCAGCAAATCAGCAGCAACCTACATCCATCCATCAGCAAAATGATGTCAACAATGAACCATGAAGACTTCTCAAAGAGCAGCAGCTGTTAATATCAAACAACAGCAAATCAGCAGCAACTCACATCCATCCATCCATCCATCAGCAAAATGATGTCAACCATTGTTCTATGATATTTCAGATATCATCTTTTCATTCGTGAAAGGTAGGCACACACCCACTTGTTTGGAAGAAAACAAACACATAGGCTTAATTAAAAATAATGAATATTTATTAAAGAAGTCTTGTGACAGAAAAAGGCAAAAAGTAAAAACATGTTTAAACATACAAACAGTCCTCCTGCTAGAAATAATTGTGTCAGTTAAATCCGCCACAGTACTGACTGCACATACAAACTTAGACATTGATGTGTAACAAATTACAGTATTTTCTCACCTTTGACACTTGAACAGGGGAGCCGCTCTGTTCGGCGAGAGAAAGTCATCAATGCACACCGGGCGTTTGGATCAAAACCCACGGTTGACTCCAATGTTTATCTGATCACTCTTTCATTTTATACACTTGAAGTGTGTACGTGCATGACATGTGTGTGATGCACTCACTTCAGACACCAACATGTTCCCAACGTGGGAGGATCCCTCCCAAGGTCTGTTTATTGCAGGCTAGTCTGAGAAAGAGATGGGCGAAAACACCTAAAGTGCTGAACCAGCACTTCGTGCAAACTGCACAGCTGTTTGTGAGAGAAACGGGCCCTTGTTCTCAAAACACCAGTAATATAATATTGACCACTTTCTCACAACCAGACTAGCCACAGAAAACAGACACTACACTTGAAAACTGGTAAACATTTAGTCAGAAAAGCATTAATAAAAAATAGGGATGTCCCGATCCGATCACGTGATCGAAAACCGGGTCCCGATCACGTGACTTCAGACTCGACTCGGGCGTTACACACCGATCAGGGATCGGATATATATGTGTATATTTATTCTAAACACAAACGGGAATATTATATTAACTGTATGTTGAGTTACAGAGTCAAATTGTCTCGGAACAAAACATGCACAATAGTTTTGCAGCAGTGCCTACCGTAAAGCAGTGCCCGCTGTAAAGCGGTGACTGTCGTAAAAAAGAAGCGGAACGCGGCATTAACTTGAAGTGGAGGCAGCGATGTCTGTTGTGTGGAGATATTTTAAAGTGGATGACAAATGGAAAGTTCGTATTTCAAGAGAAGGTAAGGAAAAGGCTGCATTTAAACCTGATTAGGCACATCAGAAACAAACACCCGACACAATACACAGAGTTTAACCAGACGACGCAGCCGAAGACGAGCCAGCTCACGCTGCAAGAGACTTTATATTTATATTTAAAAACATACACTTCCTTCTGTGAAGCCACAGGAGGAGAGTAAAGGAGTGCTGTTCAGAAAAGCATGTTACTAGCCTTATTTTATAAAACGGACACTTTAAGTTTCTTATTTGTTTACATGCCTGCTCAGGTTCTGGTTCTGCTCAGGTTCTGGTTCTGCACAGGTTCTGGTTCTGCACAGGTTCTGGTTCTGCTCAGGTTCTGGTTCTGCACAGGTTCTGGTTCTGCACAGGTTCTGGTTCTGCTCAGGTTCTGGTTCTGCTCAGGTTCTGGTTCTGCACAGGTTCTGGTTCTGCACAGGTTCTGGTTCTGCTCAGGTTCTGGTTCTGCTCAGGTTCTGGTTCTGCTCAGGTTCTGGTTCTGCACAGGTTCTGGTTCTGCTCAGGTTCTGGTTCTGCACAGGTTCTGGTTCTGCACAGGTTCTGGTTCTGCTCAGGTTCTGGTTCTGCTCAGGTTCTGGTTCTGCTCAGGTTCTGCACAGGTTCTGGTTCTGCACAGGTTCTGGTTCTGCACAGGTTCTGGTTCTGCTCAGGTTCTGGTTCTGCACAGGTTCTGGTTCTGCTCAGGTTCTGGTTCTGCTCAGGTTCTGGTTCTGCACAGGTTCTGGTTCTGCTCAGGTTCTGGTTCTGCTCAGGTTCTGGTTCTGCTCAGGTTCTGGTTCTGCTCAGGTTCTGGTTCTGCTCAGGTTCTGGTTCTGCTCAGGTTCTGGTTCTGCTCAGGTTCTGGTTCTGCTCAGGTTCTGGTTCTGCTCAGGTTCTGGCCAGGTTCTGGTCAGGTTGTGGTCATGTTCTGGTATTTTAAGTTGAGCTGCTTATTTTAAATTAGACATTTATACTGTTGCACTAAACTTCAATGTGAAGAATTTTATTTTAAATCTTATCCACAGTATTCCTACGCCCCATGATGCTTTGCGCGAAATGTGCACACGACTTCCGGTTGACCTGAAACCCCGTTTGTTTACATGCGAGTAATACAGTTGAAGACAGTCCAAACTTTGTTGTTTTAGTTCATTAAAAATGTGGGAACACCACTCGTTTTGTTAAAAGAGGAGGGACAAATAAAAAGAAATTACAGATGTTACCTGATCGCGCAGACATAATTTAAAAATAACGCGTTTGCTCCGGCCTCTCGGCTAAGGTTTATTAGCAGCTATCTCGGCTAAAGCTACCGGTCGCGTCTGAGATCTATCGTTTTAAGAGTAAATCTTCCAAAACTCTCATTAATAAACCCTCCCTGAATAAAAATATGTTACCTGATCGCGCAGACATAATTTAAAAATACATAAATAGCGAACGCGTTTGCTCCGGCCTCTCGGCTAAGGTTTATTAGCAGCTATCTCGGCTAAAGCTACCGGTCGCGTCTGAGATCTATCGTTTTAAGAGTAAATCTTCCAAAACTCTCATTAATAAACCCTCCCTGAATAAAAATATGTTACCTGATCGCGCAGACATAATTTAAAAATACATAAATAGCGAACGCGTTTGCTCCGGCCTCTCGGCTAAGGTTTATTAGCAGCTATCTCGGCTAAAGCTACCGGTCGCGTCTGAGATCTATCGTTTTAAGAGTAAATCTTCCAAAACTCTCATTAATAAACCCTCCCTGAATAAAAATATGTTACCTGATCGCGCAGACATAATTTAAAAATACATAAATAGCGAACGCGTTTGCTCCGGCCTCTCGGCTAAGGTTTATTAGCAGCTATCTCGGCTAAAGCTACCGGTCGCGTCTGAGATCTATCGTTTTAAGAGTAAATCTTCCAAAACTCTCATTAATAAACCCTCCCTGAATAAAAATATGTTACCTGATCGCGCAGACATAATTTAAAAATACATAAATAGCGAACGCGTTTGCTCCGGCCTCTCGGCTAAGGTTTATTAGCAGCTATCTCGGCTAAAGCTACCGGTCGCGTCTGAGATCTATCGTTTTAAGAGTAAATCTTCCAAAACTCTCATTAATAAACCCTCCCTGAATAAAAATATGTTACCTGATCGCGCTGACATAATTTAAAAATACATAAATAGCGAACGCGTTTGCTCCGGCCTCTCGGCTAAGGTTTATTAGCAGCTATCTCGGCTAAAAATACCGGTCGCATCTGAGATCTATCGTTTTAAGACAGTAAATCTTCCAAAACTCTCATTAATATCCCTCCCCGAATAAAAAGAAATAACAGATGTGACCTGATCGCGCTGACATAATTTAAAACTACATAAATAGCGAACGCGTTTGCTCCGGCCTCTCGGCTAACGTTTATTAGCAGCTATCTCGGCTAAAAGTACCGGTCGCGCCTGACATATGTCATTTTAAGACAGTAAATCATCCAAAACTCTCATTAATAAACCCTCCCTGAATAAAAAGAAATTACAGATGTTACCTGATCGCGCAGACACAGCCATAGAGAAGGATGCAGGGACACTCTTTCTTTGTTTTGGGTCCGTGTTGAAAACACTGTTGTTTTAGCCAAAGATTTAGCTTGGTCCGGTTGTTGGTGCAGCCGCGAACAGCACAGCAGGTACCTGAACCCCGGTAGGACATTTCAGTAAACGTTCCGTTTAAACAAAAGCTGTGTTTGCTCCGATAAAATGAATGAAAATAACTTTCAAAAACACCCGCGATCCATACTCCACCTATGGAATACAGGCACTTCCGGTGTCGGACCGGAAGTTCAATGCACATTCGCAAATACAGTGACACCTCCAAGAATACTGTGGATTACTTGATTGTTCAATCTACCTCACAGAAGTACTCTGTTAAATGTTAAGGTAAATAAAATAAAAATGAAGGGACATCTGGATCTGTTTCTTTTTTTCCCCTTCATTTTAAAAATGTATTTTAGAAGTATCGGATCGGGACTCGGTATCGGCCAATTCCTAAAATTAAAGGACTCGGACTCGGGGCCAGAAAAACCTGATCGGGACATCCCTAATAAAAAACTCTTAATACATCCCATCCTCTGATTTTCTGACTAATTTTGAAAAATTTCCACTGACACCTCATGGGAAACATTTAGTAAAAGTCCGTACCCATAAACCCAAAAATCAAACGCTACTGTAATAAAACCAATTACCTAAAGAAAAACCTTATGTAAAAACTTTCTCCTGTTCAACACATGTGAACACTTTCAAGCGGACAGTCAGACATAGACTCAATCACCAGTTTCGGCACCATGGATCGGATCCGTTCCTTGCGCATCAGAAGGGACCCAAATCAAATGGAGACTGCCAGAAAAAGGCAGAAATTGCCAATTAGTCAATCAATAGTGTACAACACATCCACCCAGAAAAATAAAATAAAGAACACCTAAGTATTTTCTGAGGACGATTTTACTGTCCAGATAAAACCTATTCCTGTTTGTAGCACATATCTGTATATGTACATGTCATCTCAAATTAATCAACCTTTAGTCATTTCAGATTTCATCACTTCAGGTAAAATAAAACAAAATAAAAACTCAAAGAACAATACACAATGTTCCCAAACTAGTCACTTCACGATGGAGCTTTGCGGCTCCACCCTCTGGAACAGCTCGCACCAAAAACACCTGCAATTTTTACATGCAGTCTCATTCAAAGCACATGAAAGATTGGCAAGCCCTCCTTTCAGCTGTCCTTTATTCAAATCTTCTTGCTGAACAGACCTTAAAGGTCGGTGCACAAGGTCGTTGCACTGGAACGTTACACCCACTGGACACCCCTGCACCAGCAGGACCGATTTACAGGACATTTTAAGCCATCCTGTATTCTCAACTTGTGGCAAAGACCCCACCTGTCCACCTTCCAGGACATGTAAGAGGCGTGGTCATCAGCAGAACAGTGCCATCCTCAGGTGCGTCGAACACCCAGCAGCTCGTTGCACCGATGCCTCAGGTGCGTCGAACACCCAGCAGCTCGTTGCACCGATGAAGCACGATAAGCCACCATGTCACAGACGCCCCGGCCACTCCCGTCGTCCTCCGCGCGCTGCCCCACCAGACAGACGACGAGAACCACACATCAGCTGTAACACAAAACATGCTATTGATAGAACGATAAGGATTAGTCATCATTTCAGATAAAAGATTCATTCTTCAACTTGGAGGGGAAACAACTTCTCTTGGAGGAGGGAGAGGAAAGAAAAAAAACTTTAAAAAAAACCTCTTCTTCTTTTTTTTATTCACTGTCCTAATTTCTGGGTTTGACCTGTTCAACCACAGTGACTTTTTTTTATTCCTCTCACACACATCTTAGCTCCCTCACAAACGGTTCTGCTCCTTTCCCTTAAGCGAGCAGCTCAACTGGAAGAAAAAAAAAACCACAAAACAAACAAAAAAAAACTCTGGCTAACTCAGTGCTCTCTAAAACAAAACAAATTCTAACCGACCTTTCCTGGCCTGCGAACCATATGTTGTCTCCTCACTCTCATCCTTCACAGAGTTGCAGCTTCCTCCCTGTTCTAGAGATAAGACAGACGTTGACCGTCTCCTCTTATTATCTGCTTCATTGAGCTCCACTGCTCTCTTTTCCATGCATACACAAACAGTTCTGCTCCTTCCTCTTAAGCGAGCAGCTCAACTGGAAAAACAAAACAAAAAACCTCTGTCTATATCAGTGCTCTCTAAACAACTCCCCCAGAGCACCACCAGCACTTCGCAACCCCTCCATCCGCTCACACACATTACAGATGAGACACATTCTTCCTCAATTTCACTATAGCTGACCACCTCAGCTCCCACAATACCCTCGCACAAATGCGTCGCTGCACCTCTCGCATGTGCACCCTGACGCTTTCTTTCCTTCAAGCTGCACGTTTTTCTTTCTCTTCTCACGCAGCTGCACAGACACACACACGAGCTTCGCTAGCTGTCAAATAAAAATAACTCACCAGTCCTCAACTGATTGTAAGAATTAAAGAGGAGGTCAATATTAATACTGACCTCTTTATCCTTAATTAATCTACTTCTTCAGATTGAATAGTAAATTCACGGATTCTGTTCTTTTTCAGTTTACCCAATATCTGTGATCTTTATGATGGATAAATACACAAAGCCATTAAGTGACAAAGACGTTAACTTAGTTTGATATGTCAAAGAGACACTATCATTTATTTAAAATAAATCAACTAAATTAACACCATTACACTTGATTGACATGATTTCACTTTCTTTCAAATTAAAACGTCAGCACACTTAAATCATAACAACAGACATAAATACTAGATGTTAAACATATTTAGTCTGTGGCTCTTTAACTTAAAATAGTTTCCAGCTTAGACAGAGAGGGAAAGATTTAGGAGGAGAAATTTAAGAAGAAATTATCGTGAGCATGATACCAGAGTGACACTTCTCCTTTGACTTCTGCTAAAATCCAAGTACGTTTTGTAAACAGCTCTTTACCTTTTGACGACAGCCTGGTAAGAGGTGACCTTGTAGCTTTTCAGATGCACGGGTCCTTGTGGGGACCAGTACAATACCTTCAAGCAGGGTTCTGGTTTACGTTTTCCAACGTCTCCTGGTTTTTGCTTGGTCATCAGAGAATATGTCAGCTCCTGGCCTCTGACTTCAAGATAAACTTATTCCAGGAAGGAATAAACAAAGTTTTTGAGCTCTTACGCTTGTTCGAAGTAGACTCATAACAGCCTGTTATCAGTCCTTAGCTGAAGACGCCGGTCGTTAGCTCTTGACCACGCGTGTCCAGCTCTTGGGAAAGTTCACATCTCTTGCAAGTTCCCAGCAACTCTGCAGGAACTTTCTCGTTCCTTCCAAACTCTTGCAGACTCTGCAGCCTCTTGCTGACTCCGCGTTCCAGCCACAGCTTAGAACTTAAAGGGGACCACACATGCAAAATTCACTTTTTAATGTTTTTTTACTAAACTTTGGGTATTTACTTCATAAAAAAACAGTCCTTGTGCCAAAAAAATGCACCCAGTGGTTTATTTACTCTAAGTAGATTTATTTTACTGTGATGAAAACGGTTCGTTTTTGAAATAAAATGGAAGTCAATCGCGCCTGTGACGTCACAGGCGCGAGGACAACCCACCTCAAACCTGAGTCCAGCCCCTCACCTGGTTAGGCTCAACCCACTTCTGTATTAAACACATGACTGTTGTTTTTCATGATTTCATCTCATCTTTTGTTTATATGTTCTTAATTTCATGTGTACAGCACTTTGTTGCAGCTGTGTTTTTTTAAATGGCTTTATAAATAAAGTATAATTGTTATTTTTATGTTTTAGTTCAATTTTTAGTGTATTTGCGATCGCTGCCAACGCGCAGCCGGCAAAAATTAAACGAGCGGACCACAGGCGGAAGGACCGGGTTCGACGGGACCCTCTTCCGGCGCCATGGAGCGGAGCTTCAACTGTACAGCCTTGCTGCAGCCTCGCAGCAGCCTCGCAGCAGTGAGGACCTTCCCCTTACGGATTAATTTACGGGAGACACTTGGTGAACTTTGTGTTGTCTTGACTGGAACAGCGATAACGCCCAAAGTCTCCGAGCGGAGCTGGCGAAAACCGGAAGAGGAACAAGCTAACATTAGCTTCGGATTCGGGTGGTATAATGCTAAAAGGAGCAGCAAACTGCGGCGCGCTCAGACGGGTTTCGGTAAGTTATCTTAAGCTAGCACTAACAGTAAGTCAAATGAGTAATAAAAAAAGAGCTAATTTTAAAACAACAACACATTACAGATACTGGCTGTTATGAGGGCGTTAACAGATCTTTGAAGGGCGTGGACTTCAGAACTTCTATCAGAAACCGGTCGTTCAAAACGAAAGTTAAAAATGGCAGAATTAAAAAGGGTATAATTGATTATCTAAGAATTATTTTGTGCATTAAATTGAAGGAATAGGGTCTAGATAGCACACAGAAATAACATAAAAATTTAAAAAATGCATCTGAGGTCCCCTTTAAANTTTGTTTTCATTTATTTGTATTTTATTTGTTTGTTCACCACCTTTTCAACAGAAATGTCTGATTTGGTTTAAACAGCTAACTAGTAATAGTTAAGTTTTACAAAATCATAATTTAACTCATATTTTTTTTACAATTAAATAGTTTAATGTAGCTTATTACAAATTCATACTAAGGCCCTAGTACAAGGGTATTCAACTAAACTACACAGGGGCCACAGTTACTTAAAGCTAATAGCTCAGGGGCTGGACATTTAACAGTTATTGCCATTAAGTAAGTTTGATTTATGGTTTAAAATACAGTTTTATTTAAACATGAACCCATTGATGGGCCGAACTGAGCTCACCAGTGGGCCTGATTTGGCCCCCGGGCCACCAGTTGAATAGCCCTGCCCTAGTAGCTAACTACTATTGGTTGATTAGGTGCTGCTACTAGCATACAGTAGAGCATGCTATGTGTACTGGTAACACATGTAGAACAATATGCTGTCAACAAAACTGGAGTCATGCACATATTATTTCCAACTAATGAACATGCACCCACTTCTTCCTTTATAGGTCATGGTGATCACTGGTGCCATGTCCAGCTATCACTGTGTGAGAGGCGAGGGACACCCTGGACATGTCTCCAGTCCATCATCACAGGGACACAAAGAGACAAATAAGACAGCCATTCACTCTCTCACTCACACCTAGAGACAATTTAGAGTTACCAATCAGTCCAAAATACATGTTTTGGTCTGTAGGAGGAAATTGGAGTACCCGGAGAAAACCCACACATGCACGGAGAGAACATGCAAACTCCACCCAGAAAGGTCCCATGCCAGGATTTGAACTAGAAACTTTCTCACTTAAAGGCAACAGCTCTACCAGCTGAGCCATTAATGAACTAATGAACATTTTTATTAATAAAATATAATAAAATAGACATGCAAGATCAAATTACAGTTGTAGCTTGTTTGTTTTTCACTTAATTATTTCTTAAATTCTGTTTTCTTCTCTAATTTTAGACAGTTAACTTTTAATTTTCCATTTTGCTTTGTGCGTTTGCACCTGCGAACGAGGAACGCAGTGACTGAAAGTTTGCATACAAGGGAATAATTGAAAGATTGTGTGCTCGTGGGTGTGCTTCTCCTGTTTGCGAGTGGTGAGTGATTGGCAGCTCATATGTATTTCATCTGAATAGACTGACAGGGGGTGAAATTAAAATTGCATTCCTTGTCAGAGCGTCACAATCCCCATCTTTGCTCTTCGCTTTTCTAAGTGCTGGTTTGCCCATCAAAACCAAATTTTGTGTGGAAATGTGTGTGTGAGTGTATTTACGCAAATGCTCATATGTTTGTGTATGTATGTTGGGGAGGTGGGGTGTTAGTGGTGAGTTTTTAGCCCGTCTATCAGAAAACAATACTTTTTAGAAATATGACAGCTTCAGATCGTTCATATAATGTGAGCCAACAGGAAGTTAGTTCTGCAATCACACTAACTCAGAGCATCCCCTCCTGCATTCCTTCATCTATTTATCCTCAAGCCACCTATTCATCCTCTTCTTCCACTCCCTTATTCCATATTTATTTATTCAATTCTCATTGGAGGGGAAAGGGCTGAATAGGCACGACTCTTTTGAGTGGTTAATTAAAATATATAATTTATTAATTTACTAATAAATGATTTTGCCTCTGCATTTTTGTGGAGTCCGATTTGGGAACATTTGCATTTAAATTGAAAAGCTACGAGAAAAATGTGCAAGGCAAGCTGAGGTGTCTATGTGAAAACAGAAAGCATTTGTTTTGTCTCTTAATTTCAAGAAAGTTTATTTAATTATTTATTTACAGTTCCTCTTTTTTGTATTAAAAATAAATAAGTACATTTACAAAACTAAACAAAGCTAGCTGCTCAAAATGGCCATTGGATGTACAACTACTGTAAGTCGAGTCATGTTCAGGGAGTACCGTACTTTTCACCATATAAGTCACACATTTTTGCATACATTTGCATGCCCTGCAACCTTATACAGTGAAGTGACTTATTTAAGTTTTTTTCCCCATATTTATAAAAACATTTTGGCTGAGATCTAACAATTTCATTCATTCTGACATGGAAAATATTGAACACTACCATTGTTGGCCACTAGAGGGAGCTCAACTAATAAGGCAAACCAAGTGTCTCGTTAATAGGTATAAAAATAATTGTTGTAGGTTGTTGTCTTGTTAAATTTTGACTAAATGCACAGCGAGTCCTCCCTATGTGCGCTCCCTCGTCCACAAATCAATTTTTGAAATGCAGCTGATTTGAACAATATAGTACATTGATTAAGGAAAAGTTCAACTGAGACACACCTTTGCTATAATGTCAAGCAAGCAATTGTTTTTAAGTATTAATCTTGTTATGTTATTGTGAAAGTCTTCCCGTTCATGCTCCTGTGGCCACCATTTGGCAGCCAATTGATTTTTGGCACAACACCAGCCCACGTTTCCGGGTGGTCATCGGTGACTTATAACAAATGCCACATGTCAGCGGTGCCACAAAAAATATGCAACTTATATGGTGAATAGGCCTGTCACAATAACAAATTTTGATGGCCCATTAATTGTATCAGAAATTATTGCGATAAACAATAATATTGATTGAAATTTGACAATAATCATTAATAATCGTCAAATTGAAGAATACATTTTTAATTTGTTTACATGTAGCGATGTTTTTGACCACTGGATGGCAGTATAAGACTGCCTGAATGGATAGTAAGGAGTAGTGTCTCTCTTTAAGAAAAATGGGAGTGAGGCCCCTTGACGTGACATGGGCTGTCTCATTTCGGTTCTCAAATTGGCGGATGGTCAGTGTGGTTTGAACTCTTTAGCATATCATTTTTCACACAACGCTTTAAAAAAAAATAATCAAGAAACAAGTTCTGAGCTTCTTTTTGCAGAGAAAATAAATACACAAAGGCACAGGTTTCAACCGTGAATTTTGGAGCTTGGAGAAAACAGGTTTTTTTTTTTCCCCAAGGTCATCCTGTAAGCTTTTTGTCATCCAGTGTCTTCGTAGAAAGAGAGACACGGAACGATAAAGTCGATCAATGAAAATGAGGTTGATAATTGTCATATATTATGCGATTAATCGATTTATTGTTTATTGCAACAGGCCTAACAGTGAAGTGATGTACATTTTTTCCCACTTTATTAGACATACTTGGACTGATGTGACTTATACAGCGGTGTGACATGTACGGCGGAAAGTACGGTAAGTTCAGCAACAAGTCGATAATAATAATATTCCACATTTGTAATAACTGACAGACGCATAGATTTAATGATATTCTCTCTTGATCTTTCTTTCAAGAAAACAAAACAGCCAAATTCCTCCTGTCAGCAAGCTGTCAGAAACAGAAAGAGTTCATTACAAATGTGTCTGCTGTGAGCATAAAAAGAACTGCTCCTCTGGGTAATAAATAAGCTCTTTGGTTCATAGCAAGTGTAGCAAGTAACACCCCTAAGGAACATCATCCATGGCTATCAACTATGGATGAAAAGCTAACAATAGTTGTCTCCAACTGTTGTCTGTGAGGCCATCGGCAGGAAGGGCTTTGTTTTCAAATAAGACATCCGTCAAGTTGGAGAACGTCGCCTGCTTCACTGACAAAATAAAATCAAAACCAACTATTCAACTCTTGAGGTTGTAAGTAGCTATTTTATTAAGTAAGTCCAAAGGGTGTGTAGAGGATTGAGATTTATGGGTCAGAAAATTACTGAATATCTGACAATGAGGCTGTGGTGAGTCATCCAGCTGGGTCCCAGGTGGGGATCGGCTGTTTAGTCAAATCCCTGCTGTTTGGCACCACAGAGCATGTTGAAACTGTAGAAACCATACATCCGCTCACTTTCTCTCCTGTAATAACTCACAGAAGCACAACTCACCGTTTGGATTAATAGATTGTGAACAAAAAAAATGGAAACACTGCCATTGTTATTATGCACATTACCGAACGAGTACGGTAGTAACAATACCTTGAGGCTCAGGCATAAAATCTTCAGGAGAAATGTTTCCTTTAAAGGTGAAGTCTGCAGTTTCTGTAGAACATCAGCACTTATAAATATTTTCAACAAGCAAAGCATTCTGATCCCTCCCCCTCAGAGCCATATATGGCTCTGCCCCCTTGTGGTCTGTTGAAATTCAAATTCAAGCTCGGTTTTTATTGGCTGATTCAAATTCAAGCTCGGTTTTTATTGGCTGGTTAACGGCGGGTCACTCTGTGTTTTTAGAAATGCTTATTTACCACCTGGAGAAGCAAGGGGACAATATTTTTTTTAAGTTTTTTTCAGAGATTACCTCTCTAACATCAATCTAGTGACAGAGTGAAGAAATATGTTAAAAATATATTGTTAGAAAAGTTACATATAGCAGCTTTAAAACCAAACATCCACAAACTCTTGATGAAGTCTAAAATAAGTGATGGAGATTAAATTAGAAATCACCAAAAAGGAAAGTGTGATTTTTTTTTAGGTAGATTTTTATATCAACATCTTATTAAGTAAAACCTTGGATCTTTAACGTATATCATCAAGCTTAGTACAATATTTTTCGCCAAACACGTTGCACTGCTGTAAAGGTTTCATCAGTCCAAATATGTCTAATGAAGTGGAAAAAAAAAAACAAATATATCACTTTGCCATACACGTCACATCTATTATGCGTCACCGCTGACAATCCAGAAATATGGGCCGGTGTTGTGCCAAAAATCGATTGGCTGCCAAACGGTGGCCGCTGGAGTGTGCACGGGAGGAATTTAACAATAATTTAACAAGATTAACGCTTTAAAAATATATATACAATCCGCGACTTACGGCGCCCTCGACCTACGGCAACTCGGACTTACGGCATAAATCATAATTAATAATAAAATGTGAAGAAAAAAAACTATATATATATTTTGTGTGTTTAAATGTTCTTAATTTCATGTGTGCAGCACTTTGTTGCAGCTGTGGTTGTTTTAAAGGCTTTATGATTTTTAATCATATTTGCGCAGCTTCCGGCGGTTTCCGGAAATGCGCCGTGTCCGCCATTTCACGCTCAGTTCCAGTGTCCGCAGCTGCCAGCTGGCTTTGGAGGGCCGTGTGTCCGATCAGAGGTTTCCTCATACGGATACATTAGCTGGAAACGCTCGGTGAACTTTGTGGACGTCTCAGGCCCTGAGCAGCAACCGCCGATCGCTCCGCCGATCGCTCCGCCGATCGCTCCCACCACGCCAGCCGACAACACCAGCTCATGGGCTGTGCTCACACGCAGCTAATGCTAACGCGGGGACACCGAGCCGACAGGCGGCGGAGAGGCCATCTGCGTCCGGGAGCTCGCCTCGATGTCCGCTTGGCAGCCTAAGATGTCGGGGGACACTGAGCTAACGTGGAGAAACAACGCCGACAGCCTTTTTGGATGGGCTAACATGCTAACGAGTGCAGCTAATGGCGGGGGCTAATGCTAACGCGGGTGGGGACACCGAGCCGACAGGCCGCGGAGAGGCCATCTGCATCCGGTAGCTCGCCTTGATGTCTGCTTGGCAGCCTACAATGTCGGGGGACACTGAGCTATGTTAGGGTCCAGGCTCAGGGACCGTGGAAAGAACCCATTTGCAGACAGGACTCAGGAGGCAAAGTACAAAAATAAATACTTTAATTGTTCAAACAGAAAAAAGGCTGACAATGGCAGCAAAACTCACATAACTCAGGGAACTCAGGGAACAGGACTAGGATGAACCCAAAACGATGACGAACCGACAAAGACAGAACTCACAGAGGAACTTATATACACACAGGCAGGGCTTGGGACAAAGGTGAAAATAATCAGACTAATTGCAGCACAACACCAGGAAGGACCAGAGTGAACACTTGGGGAAGTAATAAATAACAGACCAGGGCTAGGGAACTAACTAAAACATGTAACATGAATAACTAAACTGGGACTGAACAGGGAAGTAAACTAAACAGGAATTTAACTAATCTGGGACAGGACAGGGAAATAAACTAAATCTGAAATAACTAAAATGGAGCAGGGTTAGTTGAATGGAAAACACATGGAAAGTCCAGGAGAGGGAGCCAACCTCACAGTGGGAACAAAGAGCTGACTAAACAAATACAACACAGAAACAAAAACAGAAAGCTTAACAGGGCAAGACAAAGACACTAGACAACTGAGAGGAGACAAAGAACTAAATTAAACTCAAGAGAAGACTAAAAGAAACAAACAGACAGAACACAGAAACACTAGACAACAGACCATGACAGAACCTCCCCCTCAAGGGACGTCACCTGACGTCCCACAAAGCACAAACACACAAAAAACACAGAATGGGCGGGAGGATGGGGGAAAACACAAGGACGGAGGGCCAGAACAACCTAAACAAAAACCGACAGGGCAAAACCTAGGCAACGTTCAAAAACAGAAGATTGGCCGGGCGGGCGGCCGACCGGGAGGCCATCCATTGCCAGGAGCCAGGTCAGGCGGTCGACCGGGAGGCCGTCCATCGCCAGGAGCCAGGTCAGGCGGTCGACCGGGAGGCCGTCCATCGCCAGGAGCCAGGTCAGGCGGTCGACCGGGAGGCCGTCCATCGCCAGGAGCCAGGTCAGGCGGTCGACCGGGAGGCCGTCCATCGCCAGGAGCCAGGTCAGGCGGTCGACCGGGAGGCCGTCCATCGCCAGGAGCCAGGTCAGGCGGTCGACCGGGAGGCCGTCCATCGCCAGGAGCCAGGTCAGGCGGTCGACCGGGAGGCCGTCCATCGCCAGGAGCCAGGTCAGGCGGTCGACCGGGAGGCCGTCCATCGCCAGGAGCCAGGTCAGGCGGTCGACCGGGAGGCCGTCCATCGCCAGGAGCCAGGTCAGGCGGTCGACCGGGAGGCCGTCCATCGCCAGGAGCCAGGTCAGGCGGTCGACCGGGAGGCCGTCCATCGCCAGGAGCCAGGTCAGGCGGTCGACCGGGAGGCCGTCCATCTGCCAGGAGCCAGGTCAGGCGGTCGACCGGGAGTCCGTCCATCGCCAGGAGCCAGTCCAGGCGGACGTCCGGGAGGCCGTCCCACACGAGGAGCCTTGGAGATCATAGCAGACAACACGGGGACCAGAGGAACTGCAAACGGCGAAGATGAAACCCTAGGAGCCGCAGACAACGAAGGCGAGACCTCAGGACAGTAGAAGACGTGAGGAGGGTCCTCCGGGACCCCCTCGGTACAGGAGAATACGTGAGGAAGGTCCTCCGGGACCCCCTCGGCACAGGAGACAGGAGGAAGGTCCTCCGGGACCCCCTCGGCACAGGAGACAGGAGGAAGGTCCTCCGGGACCCCCTCGGCACAGGAGACAGGAGGAAGGTCCTCCGGGACCCCCTCGGCACAGGAGACAGGAGGAAGGTCCTCCGGGACCCCCTCGGCACAGGAGACAGGAGGAAGGTCCTCCGGGACCCCCTCGGCACAGGAGACAGGAGGAAGGTCCTCCGGGACCCCCTCGGCACAGGAGACAGGAGGAAGGTCCTCCGGGACCCCCTCGGCACAGGAGACAGGAGGAAGGTCCTCCGGGACCCCCTCGGCACAGGAGACAGGAGGAAGGTCCTCCGGGACCCCCTCGGCACAGGAGACAGGAGGAAGGTCCTCCGGGACCCCCTCGGCACAGGAGACAGGAGGAAGGTCCTCCGGGACCCCCTCGGCACAGGAGACAGGAGGAAGGTCCTCCGGGACCCCCTCGGCACAGGAGACAGGAGGAAGGTCCTCCGGGACCCCCTCGGCACAGGAGACAGGAGGAAGGTCCTCCGGGACCCCCTCGGCACAGGAGACAGGAGGAAGGTCCTCCGGGACCCCCTCGGCACAGGAGACAGGAGGAAGGTCCTCCGGGACCCCCTCGGCACAGGAGACAGGAGGAAGGTCCTCCGGGACCCCCTCGGCACAGGAGACAGGAGGAAGGTCCTCCGGGACCCCCTCGGCACAGGAGACAGGAGGAAGGTCCTCCGGGACCCCCTCGGCACAGGAGACAGGAGGAAGGTCCTCCGGGACCCCCTCGGCACAGGAGACAGGAGGAAGGTCCTCCGGGACCCCCTCGGCACAGGAGACAGGAGGAAGGTCCTCCGGGACCCCCTCGGCACAGGAGACAGGAGGAAGGTCCTCCGGGACCCCCTCGGCACAGGAGACAGGAGGAAGGTCCTCCGGGACCCCCTCGGCACAGGAGACAGGAGGAAGGTCCTCCGGGACCCCCTCGGCACAGGAGACAGGAGGGGCTCCTTCCTGGGAGGCACCCTCCAAAGACACTGCAGGTTCTGGACCTCCTGCTGCAGGTTCTGGACCTCCTGCTGCAGGTTCTGGACCTCCTGCTGCAGGTTCTGGACCTCCTGCTGCAGGTTCTGGACCTCCTGCTGCAGGGACTGGACCTCCTGCTGCAGGGACTGGACCTCCTGCTGCAGGGACTGGACCTCCTGCTGCAGGGACTGGACCTCCTGCTGCAGGGACTGGACCTCCTGCTGCAGGGACTGGACCTCCTGCTGCAGGGACTGGACCTCCTGCTGCAGGGACTGGACCTCCTGCTGCAGGGACTGGACCTCCTGCTGCAGGGACTGGACCTCCTGCTGCAGGGACTGGACCTCCTGCTGCAGGGACTGGACCTCCTGCTGCAGGGACTGGACCTCCTGCTGCAGGGACTGGACCTCCTGCTGCAGGGACTGGACCTCCTGCTGCAGGGACTGGACCTCCTGCTGCAGGGACTGGACCTCCTGCTGCAGGGACTGGACCTCCTGCTGCAGGGACTGGACCTCCTGCTGCAGGGACTGGACCTCCTGCTGCAGGGACTGGACCTCCTGCTGCAGGGACTGGGTCTGGAACTTGTACCGTGGTGCTTGTCCTCATAGTCCTTATGAAAATCAAAATTTGTTGGTACTCAGGGAGTTGGGTCAGACCAGGTTGAGATAACAAGAACTCTTCTGCGAGGGAAAGCAAAAATTTAGAGCAGTCTGGATTATTTTGAGCAGAGGTGATGAAATTAAGCAAAGTTTGATTTATTGATATGTAGTCATTGGTTTGGAGCTGGAGCGTGTGCGACCCAGTCTCGCCGGACTGAGCATGAACAGTTGGGCGTGCCAGAGATATGGCGTCAAGCTCCGTCCTCACCGGAATCCTAGGAGGTGAGGCAACGGGGACCGCCTCCACAGCAACATTGGAGCTGGGCACAGGGGACTCAGTCTCACCGGACTGAGCAGGACCAACTGCACGGACTGAAGGTGTGTTGGACCCTCTCCGGGTCTTTCGTTTTCCTCTCTTACGGCGACGTTGTGAGTGGACCACGGGGGCAAGCCAGAGTTCATCCTCTGACTCTGCATCCTCACCCGACGTCCACCCAGAGTAAGTCGGCACGGGAGCTGAGGAAAAACTGGACCTGGGTGTTGTGTGGCTACCTTTAGTCCTTCTCTCCTCCTGCAGCAGGAGAGGTGAAGGCAGAACCTCCACCGCCTGGCTGTACTCCGTCAGGTCCAGGACGGGTTTAGTCCAATAGGTACCACATCGGATGGTGGTTCTCCTCATCTTGAAGAAAACTCAAAAAACAGGTAAGCAAAAAACAAAAACAAAAAAACTCAGGAGAACCTGTCTGCTGGGCTCAGAAACTGGTCGGTTCGTACTGTTAGGGTCCAGGCTCAGGGACCGTGGAAAGAACCCATTTGCAGACAGGACTCAGGAGGCAAAGTACAAAAATAAATACTTTAATTGTTCAAACAGAAAAAAGGCTGACAATGGCAGCAAAACTCACATAACTCAGGGAACTCAGGGAACAGGACTAGGATGAACCCAAAACGATGACGAACCGACAAAGACAGAACTCACAGAGGAACTTATATACACACAGGCAGGGCTTGGGACAAAGGTGAAAATAATCAGACTAATTGCAGCACAACACCAGGAAGGACCAGAGTGAACACTTGGGGAAGTAATAAATAACAGACCAGGGCTAGGGAACTAACTAAAACATGTAACATGAATAAATAAACTGGGACTGAACAGGGAAGTAAACTAAACAGGAATTTAACTAATCTGGGACAGGACAGGGAAATAAACTAAATCTGAAATAACTAAAATGGAGCAGGGTTAGTTGAATGGAAAACACATGGAAAGTCCAGGAGAGGGAGCCAACCTCACAGTGGGAACAAAGAGCTGACTAAACAAATACAACACAGAAACAAAAACAGAAAGCTTAACAGGGCAAGACAAAGACACTAGACAACTGAGAGGAGACAAAGAACTAAATTAAACTCAAGAGAAGACTAAAAGAAACAAACAGACAGAACACAGAAACACTAGACAACAGACCATGACAAGCTAACGTGGAGAAACAACGCCAACAGCCTTTTTGGATGGGCTAACATGCTAACAAGTGCAGCTAATGGCGGGGGATAATATCAGCTAACGTGGGCAGCTTGTTTTGGATGGACGAACATCGCGGAGAAACAGTTTCCAGTAAGTTATTAAACTCTTTTTCTGGCTCCAAATGTATGGAGTTAACAAGCTAACAGTCCTTCTTGTAAACAGTTTGGACCGCGTGGAGCAGAACGAAGCTGGGGAACTCGGACATGCAAGAGCTAACATGCTAAAAGACGAAGACAGGTTTTGACCAGTTCAAAGTAAGAAATTAATATTTTTTATTTATCCAAATGTACATGTATATGTTTTGTGATACTGTAATTATGCACTACACTGTGTTAGGTGTGTTAGGATAGGCGAAGTGCTTGGTAACTGTACAGTAACATACATATACATGTAGTCAGTGGCGGCTCGGGTGGACTCGACTTACGGCAAATTCGACCTACGAGTCCTTAGGTCCAGAACTCGTTCGTAAGTCGGGGACTCCCTGTATTTGTTTGCTCAAAAGTATAGCAAAGCTGTGTCAAAGTTTAATTTTTCCTTCATAAATGTACTTTGATGGTCAAATCAGTAGCATTTAAAAAGCAGATAGGTGGAAGCAGGAGCGTGCACAGCACGCTGTGCATTTCTTCAACATTTAACAAGATAACCACCTAAAACTTTTTTTTGTTTGCTCAACTTTAAAGTAAAGGTGTGTCTCAGTTGACCTTTTCCTTAATAAATGCAATGGAATGGTAAAACCAGCTGCATTTCAAAAGTATCTGCTGCTTTGGTTCTCCGGGAGCATGCAGAGGGAGAAAATAGGAAGGAGGAACGCTGTGCATTTCTTCAAAAATTAACAAGATAAGCACCTAAAAATATATATTTGCTCGACTTTATAGAAAATATGTGTTTCAGTTTAACTTTCACTTAATAAATT
>JBBPBX010064692.1:0-20180 GCA_038048925.1 Garcialebias charrua | reverse complement strand
TAATAATAATAATAATAATAATAATAATAATAATAATAATAATAATAATAATAATAATAATAATAATAATAATAATAATAATAATAATACTTTATTTATAGAGCCCTTTAAAACAACCACAGCTGCAACAAAGTGCTGTACATAAAATCAAGAACATTTAAACACATAAAAATAAAACAGTTGTTAAAACATTAAGATCAATAAAAACAATAAAAACAGTGCAGAACAAAATCAGTCTGTGCTAAAAGCCAGTGAGTAAAAATGTGTTTTTAGAAGAGTTTTAAAACTGGACAGTGAAGGAGCTTGTCTGACGGGAAGAGGGAGATCGTTCCACAGTTTTGGAGCAGCAACAGAAAAAGCTCTGTCTCCTCTGAGCCTCCGTTTGGACCTCGGCACCTCCAGAAGCAGCTGATCAGCTGATCTGAGGCACCGAGCAGGAGAGTATGGGTGAAGCAGCTCAGAGAGGTAGGATGGAGCAAGACCATTTAAACTTTTAAAAACAAATAAAAGAATCTTAAAATGAACTCTAAAATGAACAGGCAGCCAGTGGAGTGAAGCCAGAGTGGGGGTGATGTGCTCCCTCTTATGAACTCCAGTTAGAAGCCGAGCAGCAGCGTTCTGGACCAACTGGAGACGTCTGAGGGAGGACTGGCTGACGCCAAGGTAAAGAGCGTTACAGTAATCCAGCCGAGAGGTGATGAAGGCATGGATTACTGTTTCCAGCTGCTGCTGTGTAAGGATGGACTTTACCTTAGCCAGCTGTCTGAGGTGATAAAAACTGGTCTTGACCACCGCTCCAATCTGGGAATCTAATTTAAAATCACTGTCCATTTTAAAACCCAAGTTAGAAACTGTTTTCTTTACATGTGGTGCCAGAGGGCCCAGATCAACAGGGCAAGGTTCACAAGAGCCACTGGCACTAGGACCAAACACCATCACTTCTGTTTTCTTTTCATTAAAATTTAAAAAGTTTAAAGACATCCAAGCTTTGATGTCTTCAAGACACAACAGAAGTGGCCTGATTGAGGAGGCATCTTTCTTTTTTAGTGGCATATAGATCTGACTATCATCGGCGTAACAATGAAAAAAGATCCCATGCTTTCTGAGGATTGATCCCAATGGAAGTAGGTAAAGGGAGAAAAGCAGGGGACCTAAAATGGAGCCCTGTGGAACCCCAAAACACAGAGGAGCAGTGGAGGATTCAGAACCAGCTATGTTCACAGACATGGTTCTGTCTGCCAGATAGGACCTAAACCAGCTCAGTGCAGTACCACAGATACCCACTTGGTGCTGTAAACGTGATATTAAAACGTTATGGTCCACTGTGTCAAAGGCAGCGGTTAGGTCGAGCAAGACAAGAACCACATGTTCACCAGAATCATTGGCCATAAGAATATCATTAAAAACTCTGACTAGAGCTGATTCTGTGCTGTGGCGAGTTTTGAAGCCAGACTGAAAAACCTCCATTATGTTGTGCTCGTCCAGAAAACATTTCACCTGTGAATACACAATTTTTTCTAAAATTTTTGAAATAAAAGGCAGCTTGGAGATGGGCCTAAAATTAGCCAAGACAGATTGGTCTAGGCTGGGCTTTTTAAGCAGGGGCTGCACCACCGCATGTTTAAAACTTATTGGCACAACACCTGAGGACAGACTGCTATTGATAACAGCAAGGATCACCTGCCTGATGCTGGAAAAAACCTCTTTTAACAGACGAGGGGGGACAAGGTCACGAGGGGAACCTGATGGCTTAATATGGCCAACCACATCCTCTAAAAGGGTCAGAGTCACTGGTTCAAATCTATCGAACACAGCCAGGCAGGGGACCAAGCAGGAGGGGTCAAAAGCAGGGGCTGAAATAAGGGCCCTTGTGGTAACAACCTTATTTATAAAAAACTGCAGGAAGTCATTACAGAGTTCAGTTGAGGCTTCATGGCAGACAGGTTGTGGGGCCTTCAGGACAGAGTCAATAGTTTCAAAAAGGACACGCAGGTTGTTGTGATTGGACGTGATAATGTCTGACAAGTATTGTTTTTTGGCCTCTTTAACAATGTTCTGGTACTGACGTTGACAGTCCTTTAAAATGTGAAATGAAACCTCCAGTTTATCCTTTTTCCATCTCCGTTCAGCTCTGCGGCACTCCTGTCTGGCTGCAAGAGTTTTTTCATTGAACCAGGGTTCAGATCTGGCTTTAGGTCGCACCAGTTTAAATGGTGCCACAGAGTCCAGAATGGTTTGACAGGAGGAGTCAAACCAGGAGCTCAGCTGGTCGGTGTCAGCAGCAGAGTCAGAGGGAGCACAGAGTTGTTCAAAGGCAGCAGAGAACTGACCAGCGGTGGAAGGTTTAAAAACTCTACGTCGCTGGGCAGGAACGTAGTTTTTAACTGGAGCACAGGACAAACCAACATCAAATAAAACAGGCCTATGGTCAGAAATAACATTATCATAAAGTTCCAGGTCGGTCACAGACAAGCCGTGAGAGAGAACCAGGTCCAACGTGTGTCCATGTTCATGCGTGGGACCAGCCACCCACTGAACCAGGTTAAAAGAGTCAGTGAGGCTCAGAAAGTCCTTCACCAGTGGTTTCTCTGGACAGCATACATGTATGTTAAAATCCCCAACAATAAGGACTGCATCGTGGTTTATCATTATTCCAGTCAGGAAATCAGAAAAGTCATTCAAAAAATCCTTATTATATTTGGGGGCTCTGTAGATGACAGCGCACAGCACGGGGTGTGAGCGACCCACCTCAAATAAAGTCACCTCAAAGCTGGAGAAAGAAGGTGGTGCAGTGCACTGCTTGCATTTAAAACTGTTTTTATAAACCACTGCTGTTCCTCCTCCACGGCCTGACATCCGAGGGGAGCTCAGATAAGAGCAGCCGTCTGGTAAAAGTTCAACAAAAACACTGGAGTCATCAGCCTCGACCCAGGTCTCTGTGATGCAGAATAAATCCAAATGATGGGAAGTGAAAAATTCCCGCAGGATGAAGGTTTTGTTTGTTACAGACCTGGCGTTCACCAGGCCAATTCTGGCAGTAACTGCAGCCTGTAAACTGACGGGCGCTAGGACCCGGGGCAGCGTCTTCAGCCGGGGCAGCGTCTTCAGGCTCTGCAGGTTCACTCCGCGCCGGTGGAGACGAGAGAAGCAGAGAGCGGTGGGGGCGAACGCCCGCGCCCAGTCCGGTGACAGGTAGCAGGCAACTGTCAACAGGATCCAGGAAACGCTAAAGTTTAAAGTTATTGAGCCTCGCTACGACATCCATCATGTCAACACTTCAGCCAAAAAGTTCAGAACTTTATGAAAAAACTAAAACTGATGTTGTCAACCAGCCCTGGAGCCAATTGAAGCTCTGCCCTGATGATGATAATGATGATGACCGAGAGATTCAACCACCACATAACCACTCAAGAAGAGGTATTGTTATTTTATTATTATTATTATCTAATTACCTTTTTAAATTGGTGTAAATTTTCATACTTTTATACTACTATGCAAAAACTCAGGACAGTGTTACATTTTTACTATTTTATGCTTATGTTTATTAAATGTTTCAGTGTTTTCGTGTTTAAATGGTTACTGTTGCACAGAGAGACTGAGAGAAACGCAATTTCAATCCTGTGTATGTCCTGTACATATTGCAGTTCTGACAATAAAGTTGACTTTGACTTTTGACTTTCAAATATTTTCAGCTTGTTCATTGCTTCACCGTGATATGCTAGTAGATTAAGCTAAATATGCTAGTAGAAGTAATCAGTAGCCACTTCTTCAGCTCGTCCCCCATCCCTCCCTCGTCTGCAGCAGGATGATTATATTGTTTAAATTAAATTCACAAAGCTCAGACTAACTTCGCTCGCACTGTTCACACAAACAAATGCAGTTTTCGCTCCTCCTGAAGTCGCGCACATATTACACGTAAAACATCATCAAAACAATTTACTTACGGTTCTGAAAATGCATCCACACTGTAAATTGTGTAAATACTGTACACAATAATACCATGAGTACTGTGCAGAAAAACAATTTAATGACTTACTTTTTGGTCGTATCTTGCCGTGCAGAGTGATCAGACGACTCCTCTGCACGTCATGGGCATAGTTGCCAAGTCCGCTTATTTCAAGCGACATTGGGCTTGTTCTTTCCTGGAGTCGCTTATAAATTTGGTGAGCCGCTTGTGGCAGTTTTTTGGGTTTGCCTTGGGCGTTCAGTCACTTATTTGGGCTTGTTTTTCTGTCAAACAGTAATGCGAGTGGTAGGTAGTTTGTCCCTTCACGCCCCACTTCCACGTATGTTACGTCAACGCGGATAATACGTTCAGGTACTGTTGCCGTATGCCGTTAATGACGAGTGAGCATGAGCAGAATACAGACGACTTCTGGTAAGTCAAAGTCTGTGTTGCAAAGACTTTATTCCAACAAAGGAGATGCTCGAGCGCTGTACCAGTAACATGTACTCTGTGGAAGAAACACTTGGAAGCACAGAGACTGATGCAAACGAAAACAGTGCTGATGGACTGTAGTTCAGGTAAAATCTATTTTTACATCTTTTTCATCCATGCCAGGCTTCATGCTAATTTCCCCATATGTAATTTCTGTGTTACAGATGAACAGACCTGAAGGGGCAGGAAGGACAAGGAAAGAAGATGATTTCACACTTGACCTGTTTTGAGTTGGCTCATGTGGGAAGCACAGTGGCACAACTGGTAGAGCTGCTGCCTCTCAGCGAGCAGGTCCCCGGTTCAAATCCCGGTCCGGGGGCCTTTCTGGGTGGAGTTTGCATGTTCTCTCTGTGCATGCGTGGGTTTTCTCTGGGTGCTCTTGTTTCCTCACACAGTCCAAAAACATGCATGTTAGGCTGATTGGTAACTCTAAATTGACCCTGGGTGTGAGTGAGACAGGTCCCTCTTGTAAATGAGTTCCCGTGGCTCAACGAGGCTAGCCTGTATAAATAAAGGTTGAATGAAACTGTAAGAAATCTAAAGTTTTTTCCTACCTGTATGCTGTTTTTTTTCTACCTATATGTAATGCCATAATAAATATGTTTATACTGTTTAAAAACGGCCTTTGTTTTACACAATGGGGTGGGTTGCCAGTTAGGCTCTTTTTTTGGGCGTGTTCTCAAAGAGCAAGTCGCTTGTTTGGGCTTGTTTTCATGGAGCTGACCGCTTGTTTCTATCGCGAGATCTGGCAACACTGGTCATGGGCTTAATGCAAACTGCGCATGCGTAATAACTAAATATGTTACCATGGCCTGTATGCTGGCTGGACACCAACTAAAATGAGAAGGTCCTCGCTGCAGCCTGCAGAACGGGGCGGAGCCGGACCACTGTCAGTCCCGGAAGTGGTGCTATTGCACTCCGGAAATGAAAGGGGCGCTATTTTCATAATCACAGAAGCGCAAGTTGAGAGGTGTTAGGCCACACGATCCACAGTGGAAAACGCACAAAGTCAGCAAAAGGTATTTTTACCTTCTTAAAACTTTTTTCACATAGTAAATAAATAAAAAAACGCTTTTCTAGATGAGGTTGAACATATAATTAACAGCTGTAAACTAATTCGTAATTCATACATTCAATTCAATTTTAATTAATTGTTTGCTGTATATGTATTACCTGGAAGCCATTGTGACTCATAAAATTAGTTGTTGAATCGTGCAAAACTGGAAGAATAATGTTAAAGAACATAAAGTGATTCATTTCAGACATGCCATTTTTAAATAAAATAAATAATTTGTATATTTCCTGATGTGTTACATGTATTACGTTTTTGTTGTATGTTTGTAGCTATTACACTGTGTCCTTGTTCTATTTTGAGTGGGAATGAACCATTTATTGTTTAAACATATCTGTAGTTTATATAGATGCTATTTTAAATTTTATTCATTTCTTTTTTTTTTTACTGCAGAATTCCATATCTTCAGATGTGGCCTACCCAGACACATCTCACTTTCATTGCCCATACTGTTTGTTAACCATTGACAGAAGAGACAGGTTTGTGAATCATTTGGTGAAACACACCATGACTTTCAACATGGTGTCCAGCTGTGCATCAGCATAGACTCCTGTCCATCCAGCAGCCACCAACTTGCAGGGAACACAGCCACCTGTCCGCTCAGAAGACATAATCACATGTTTCTCCACAGTATGCTCTGCACCTCTCTGCACCAATAAATGTCACTAAATTGCAAAACAGGATTTGATTAAGTCATATGAGGATGGAGGAGGCAACGCTATAGATTTTGATGCCATGAATGGGATGCTAAAAATAAAGTGGCTGAAATTCTGTTTACAAAATCAACACTATTTGGTTTGTTATTTCTAATCTGGTCTTCAAAAACTTAGGTGGACTTGATTTTCTTTTAAGATGTGATTTTGACATTAGAAAATTACCAGTAAAACTATCAGATTTCCCTCAACAGGCTCTTTTATATTGGAAGCTCATTTTCAAACACAACTTTACACCGCATAACACACCAATTTGGAATAATAGATATATATTGATCAATAGAAAATCTATTTTTATTGAGGAGTGGTTCAGTAAAGGTGTGTGGGCTGCTGCTCATTTTATGGATGCCAATGGAAATATGTTACAACATTCTGAGTTTTGTGATAAATTTCAAATTTGTTGTACCCAGGCAAAATATAATCGGATTATCAGAGCCTTTCCTTTTCAACTTCAATCCATGGTGAGACAGGATTTAATACATTCCAAGGTTTCACCCTTTTTAAGGACACTTTATATTGCAGATGTAGAATTGAGTGATTTCAAATGTAATAATAAGTTAATGAGGAGCTGTTTATCGCAGTACTGTGCTACTGATGTACTTAAAAGGCAATATATCCTCAGAGATTTCAATAAGGAACAAATTAAGAAGATTAGATTCTCTTGTCCCTCTTCTCACTGTACATGCTGCCCCTCGGATCAGTAATAGCCAGACATAATTTTTCTTTTCACATGCTGATGATGTACAAATTTATCTACCATCCATCCATCCATCCATTTTCTTCCGCTTATCCGGGGTCGGGTCGCGGGGGTAGCAGCCTAAGTAGGGAGGCCCAGACTTCCCTCTCCCCAGCCACTTGGAGCAGCTCCTCTGGGGGAATCCCAAGGCGTTCCCAGGCCAGCCGAGAAACATAGTCCCTCCAGCGTATCCTGGGTCTTCCTCTGGGTCTCCTCCCGGTGGGACATGCCCGGAACACCTCACCAGGGAGGCGTCCAGGAGGCATCCTAACCAGATGCCCGAGCCACCTCAACTGGCTCCTCTCGATGTGGAGAAGCAGCGGCTCTACTCCGAGTCCCTCCCGGATGACTGAGCTTCTCACCCTATCTCTAAGGGAGAGTCCAGCCACCCTGCGGAGAAAACTCATTTCAGCCGCTTGTATCCGAGATCTTGTTCTTTCGGTCATAACCCAAAGCTCATGACCATAGATGAGGGTGGGAACGTAGATCGATCGGTAAATTGAGAGCTTTGCCTTTTGACTCAGCTCTCTCTTCACCACGACAGACCGGTACAGCGCCCGCTTCACTGCGGACGCTGCACCTATCCGCCTATCGATCTCACGCTCCAGTTTTCCCTCATTCGTGAACAAGATCCCGAGATACTTAAACTCCTCCACTTGGGGCAGGACCTCCTCCCCGACCCGGAGAGGGCACGCTACCCTTTTCCGGCTCAAGACCATGGCCTCGGATTTGGAGGAACTGATCCTCATCCCGGCCGCATCGCATTCAGCTGCAAACCGCTCCAGTGAAAGCTGTAGATCACGAGCTGATGAAGCCAATAGGACCACATCATCTGCAAAAAACAGAGAAGCGATTCTAAGGTCACCAAAACGGATCCTCTCAACACCTTGGCTGCGCCTAGAAATTCTGTCCATAAAAGTTATGAACAGAATCGGTGACAAAGGGCAACCTTGGCGGAGTCCAACTCTCACCGGAAACGAGCCTGACTTACTGCCGGCAATGCGGACCAAGCTCTGACACCGGTCGTACAGGGACCTAACAGCCCATATCAATGGGCCTGGTACCCCATACTCCCGGAGTACCCGCCACAGAACCCCCCGAGGGACGCGGTTGAATGCCTTTTCCAAGTCTACAAAGCACATGTAAACTGGTTGGGCAAACTCCCACGCACCCTCCAGGACCCTGCTGAGGGTGTAGAGCTGGTCTAGTGTTCCACGACCAGGACGAAAACCACACTGCTCCTCCTGAATCCGAGGTTCGACTATCCGACGGACCCTCCTCTCCAGAACCCCTGAATAGACCTTACCAGGGAGGCTTAAGAGTGTGATCCCCCTATAGTTGGAACACACCCTACGGTCCCCCTTTTTGAATAGGGGAACCACCACCCCAGTCTGCCAATCCAAGGGAACTGCCCCCGATGTCCACGCGATATTGCAGAGTCGCGTAAGCCAACACAACCCCACAACATCCAGAGCCCTAAGGAACTCAGGACGAATCTCATCCACCCCCGGAGCCCTGCCACCACGGAGCTTTTTAACCACCTTGGCGACCTCAGCACCAGAGATTGGAGAGCCCGACCCAAAATCCCCAGGCTCCGCTTCCTCAGTGGAAGACGTGCCAGTAGGATTGAGGAGGTCTTCGAAGTATTCCGCCCACCGACTCACAACATCCCGAGTTGAGGTCAACAGCACGCCATCCCCACCATAAATGGTGTTGGTCGCGTACCGCTTTCCCCCCCTGAGACGTCGGATGGTGGACCAGAATCGCCTCAAAGCCATCCGGAAGTCATTTTCCATGGCCTCTCCGAACTCCTCCCACGCCCGAGTTTTTGCCTCAGCAACCACCCGAGCCACATGCTGCTTGAACTGCCGGTACCTATCTGTTGCTTCCGGGGTCCCTCAGGCAAAAAAGGCCCAATAGTACTCCTTCTTCAGCTTGACAGCATCCCTCACCACCGGTGTCCACCACCGGGTTCGAGGGTTGCCACCACGACAGGCACCAACAACCTTGCAACCACAACTCTGATAAGCTGCCTCGACAATAGAGGAGCGGAACATGGCCCACTCGGGCTCAATGTCCCCCGCCTCCCTCGGAACGTGTTCAAAGCTCTCCCGGAGGTGGGAGTTAAAGCTCCGTCTTACGGGAGACTCTGCCAGACGTTCCCAGCAGACCCTCACAATACGTTTGGGCCTGCCAGGTCTGACCGGCATCCTCCCCCACCATCGGAGCCAACTCATCACCAGGTAGTGGTCAGTTGACAGCTCCGCCCCTCTCTTCACCCGAGTGTCCAAGACATGCGGCCGTAGATCAGATGAGACGACAACAAAGTCGATCATCGAGCTGCGACCTAGGGTGTCCTGGTGCCAAGAGCACATATGGACACCCTTATGCCTGAACATGGTGTTCGTTATGGACAATCCATGACGAGCACAGAAGTCCAACAACAGAACACCACTCGGGTTCAGATCAGGGGGGCCGTTCCTCCCAACCACACCCCTCCAGGTCTCACTGTCATTGCCCACGTGAGCGTTGAAGTCCCCCAGCAGAACAAGGGAGTCCCCAGGAGGCGCACCCTCCAATACCCCCTCCAAGGACTCCAAAAAGGGTGGGTAATCTGCGCTGCCGTTTGGCGCATAGGCACAAACAACAGTCAGAGCCCGTCCCCCCACACGTAGGCGAAGGGAGGCTACCCTCTCGTTCACCGGGGTGAACCCCAACGTACAGGCACCAAGATGGGGGGCAACGAGTATGCCCACTCCTGCTCGGCGCCTCTCACCAGGGGCAACTCCAGAGTGGAAGAGTGTCCAACCCCTCTCAAGGAAACTGGTTCCAGAGCCAGAGCCATGCGTTGAGGTGAGTCCGACTATTTCTAGCCGGAACCTCTCAACCTCACACACTAGCTCAGGCTCCTTCCCCACCAGAGAGGTGACATTCCATGTCCCAATGGCCAGCTTCTGTAGCCGAGGATCAGACCGCCAGGGTCCCCGTCCTCGGCCACCACCCATTCCACAATGCACCCGACCCCTTTGGCCCCTCCCACAGGTGGTGAGCCCATGGGAAGGGGGACCCACGTCTCCTCTTCGGGCTGTGCCCGGCCGAGCTCCATGGGTAAAAGCCCGGCCACCAGGCGCTCGCCAACGTGCCCCTCCTCCGGGCCTGGCTCCAGAGTGGGGCCCCGGTGACCCGCGTCCGGGCGAGGGAACATTGTTTCCAGTGATTTGACTCATCATAAGGGGTCTTTGGGCTGCACTTTGTCTGGTCCCTCACCTAGGACCTGTCTGCCTTGGGTGACCCTACTAGTGGCATGAAGCCCCTGACAGCATAGTTCCTAGGATCATTGGGACACATTGTGCTCCATATGATGGGGAAAATAGCTATCGCACAGGGCAGATCTATAGCAGAAGTGGTCGTCGCCCAACGTCACCTATGGATGACTTTGACGGACCTCCCGAAAGACCAGCGGTCCATCTTTTTACACCACCCGATCGAGCCAACGGGACTCTTCGGGGGTGTTCTGGAGCACATTCAGAACAAGCTGGAGCAGAGACGGAAGCAGACTGAAGCCCTCCGTGAGGGGTTGCCAAGAAAGGGTCCCCCCCCCTCCCCCAGGGATGCCACGCGTCGCCCTCCACAGAAGAGACCTGTTTGCGACGGGGAGCATGTTCTTTGCCAGGCGGCCCCGGCCGAGAACCTCCTCTGTAAACCCAGGTGGGAAGCAGATCCGGGCCTGATGATACGGGACAACATGACAGTTTTGCAGGTTTGCCCGACCAAGTGGTACGGGAACCGAGTACTTTGAACCCAGACTTTATTTGTAAAACATTACGAGGAGCTGGTGACATTTGTGTGTGCATAAAACAGGATTTCCCTGCTGTGTGTGAAATAAAAACAATTATTTGTTCATCCGTACACAAAAATAAAAGTACCAAAGCACAGTCTGCCCTGGTTCTTGACTCAAATTCCTCCATTGTGAAACACAAATTGCTAGGTCAGACAATGAACCGCAGTGGTATGCACAAGCTCTGCCGGAGGCAGTCAGACCTCACGGCGTCCTCTGTCGGGCAGACCGGCTCACCCCAGACCGTGCGAGAGGGGTCAAAGGCCAGATCTGTTCACGGTACGGGAGAGCCTCCGTCGACCTGTTCGCATGCAAGACCAGCTCACACTGTGACCTGTACTTATCTCTAAAGGAGACAGACGCACCGCTGGGAACAGATGCTTTGGCTCATGACTGGCAAGCAGGGGTGCTGTATTACGCTTTTCCACCCATCCCTCTGATTCAGGTGACGCTGGAACATGTACGCAGGGGAGCCCACTCCCTGATATTAATAGCCTCCAGGTGGCCACAGAAACCGTGGTTCCCAGAGCTGATTTCAATGCTGTCAGGGACGCCATGGCAGCTGCCCTCTCACAGGGACCTGCTGACCCAGGCACATGGGCAGCTTCCTTACCCACGTCCAGAACTGTGGCAGCTTTCAGCTTGGCCACTGAAGGGAACCGGCTGGAGGCCTCAGGCCTCAGGCCTGACCGACTACGTCTAAACGCCACATAGGAGTTGAGAGCTAAGCCAGCTTAGCCTCTCTGCAAAAAAAAAGGCTACTTCTTTTTTACCATGAGGGTGTTTTTGTCAGCCAATTTGGCGTGCCACAAAGCCTGGATGGGTGAAACTCTTGGTGCACGCCCTCTCATGATACGTTTCATGAGAGGGGTACCGAGGAGGGGACCCCCCCACCAACAGGACTCTGGCCCCAGACTGGGCCCCTCGGTTAGTCCTGAAAGCTCTATGTGAGTTTCCATTAAAACTTGTGAGCAACGTTAAGATAGCTTTGCTGTCTTATGGATTTGATCCACTCTTGGATCTCTGCTCAGCTAAACGTATAGGGGACCTGCATGCTTATCTGTGCACCCAATGTGTACAAAGGTCTGCCCCTGAGGGGTCAAAAGTCACCCTGTGTATAAACCCTGTTTATGTCTCAATGGTGCCAACTTAAATATCAGCAGTCTGGACGTTGAACTTTTATCATTCCCTCCACCTCCCACATTATCTGAGGGACATAGGAGGCTGTGAGCAAAGTACCAGCTGCAGACATCTGTGATGCTGCTAGCTGGTGTTCCACAAATATGTTTGGCAAAAGCATTATGTGAATGTTTCTGCATGTGACGTTTTTTTCTCAGGCTATGCTCTCTAACACACAATTGAGAGCAACCAGAACGCCTAAAGGGCGGCCGTGGCGTTGTGGTGATGGCAATCGTCCCCTGATCGGAAGGTTGGAGGTTCGAATCCTGGTTCCCCACACCATGTGTCGTTGTGTCCCTGGGCAAGACACTTAACCCTGAGTTGCTCCCGGTAGGACTGGAAAGTGCCTTGCATGGCAATCTGCCGCTACTGGTATATGAATGTGTGTATGAATGGGTGGATGGTTGGTATTGTAAAGCGCTTTGGGGCCCCTCATAGGGGGCTGGAAAGCGTTATATGAATAAACTCCATTTACCATTTACCATTTAAAGGTTCGGTTATAGTCGTGCTTTGGTCCGCAAGCTGGAGCGCGCGCGCTGCGCGCGCACTGAGCCGTGCGACTTCATGCGTTTACAGTGTTGCACAGCAGCGCATGGCAAAGTGCTGTTCTTTTACTGACCAGCAGGTGGCAGTACCCTCTAAAACCTGTGCATATGTTGCAAGAAAGGGTGTAGAAGAAGAAATCTACCGTAGAAGAAGAACTGTTTGAAATCACACAACAACAAAAAATGGCTTTCCATTTGCGTGCTGAACTGTTGTCTTTATTAGAGGAGCAAATCATAATAGAACAACAGTTATTGTGTCGTGCGGTTTTAATGCATGGAGCGGAGGAGGAAGCGATCACATGACTTTTGGAAAAAAAAAAGAAAAAAAAAGAAAAGTCCAGATGAAGAAGGGGAATTTAATACAATTTTGTCAAATACAAAACATTCCTCCATGAGTTGCGACGCCGTCTCCACGACCACAGCGGCACAGACAGTTGCAGGCTCTGGTGTGAAGAGTGTGAAGGCTGTCGGGTGAGGTCCCCACCCGACCTGTCAATCAAAGTAGTGCCCACGGCACGCGCACTAGCCTTGCGGAGTTTCAAAAAAATCAGAGGTGCACGACACGCGCCAAACCGACACGCAGGGCCTACACGCAGGGGCGGTGACAGTGATATTGCGTCACTTTTTGCACGCGCACCCTCGCGCCCTATGCGACGCGTCAACCATAAACCAGGCTTGACGTATAAAGGCCGGAGTTCTCACAAGCATGCATTTTACTGAGCATTTCAAGGGCGTGAATGAATTACGTTCCCATAGCAATAGTGTTGCACCGAGTGACCTGACTGATAAAGGGAACTGAAAGTTATGCACCAAAGCTCATGTTCCCTGAAGGAAGGGAACAAGTTGCAACACAGTTGGCCCTTTTCAATGCCAAAGCTTGGTGAAGTGCACTTGGAGACCATTTGGATGGGCGCTAGCATCTTAAGTACCAAGAGGGCGGGGCCTCTGGGGTGAAGCTGACGCCCACTGCCGTAAAGGCGTGAGTGTATTCCTTCAGGTAATCGCGTGGGGGCGCAATTTACATAGCAATAGTGTTGCACCTCGTTCCCTTCCTTCAGGGAACATGAGTTATGATGCATAACTTTCAGTTTTATCCTGGTGGGTCAAGTGCGTAAGCTCCTCTCCTTCACATGGGGCCTGAGTCTAGAAAATGCTTGTGTTGTCCTATGGGTCAAAAGTGACTCGCTACCATGTTTAGCTATAGAAAAAATACCTTAAACTATATTTTTCCAACTTGAAATTTTATGTCTTTTCCTAAAGTGACCCCATCATTACAAAAAGTGATACTTTGTTTTTGTCTAGGTTTCCATGTGGGCTGTACACCACTAGTGTCCAAAGATCGTCCTATGGGTCATTTTTGACCCGTGAATTATAAAGGCATTTAAACACCAGAAAAAAGTTCAAAGGCCACACACAAACTCTCTCTAACACACACACACACACAGGTTTGTTTTACTATCTTTGTGGGGCCATTGCATTGACTTCCATTCATTTTTCATTCATTTCTATAGCCTAACCCTGACCTTTACCCTAAACCTAACCATTACCAATGCATACCTAACCCTAACCTTAACACATCCTCAATTCACACCTTAGTCCTAAACCTAACCCCTAACCCACCAACGGGACTTCTTCTTATGGGGCCCGGGCTTTGGGCCCCATAAGAACCAGTTGGGCCTCACAATTTGGTAAAACTCAGAAAACTGGGCCTTACAACGTAGCATAAACAAGGACACACACACACACACAGCACATTTAAAGTCCTGTTTGTAGAAACATCTCACAGGTCGTGTTCCTCAGATTTAGACTTCTCTAACGTGAATCATGACATTTTAGTCTACAGTTGTTCTTAGTCTGGGTCCGCTCGTGGACCAGGGATAGTTGGTAAAACTAAATTATGCTCTGTATAAAACCAGCAATGCTAGCGTAGCATCAGTGTTCATATTTTACATTTCTAAAGTGTGGTTCAGGGTCTGCAACATGTGGCCCGGGAGCTGCGGGCGGCCCTCTGGCCCCTCTGAGGGTCTCGCTCTGTCTCTAACATGGAAACAAGTCAGATTTATATTTATGCCAGACAGGCTTGTTTTAGCCTAGTTCCCTTCAGATTAATGTAACATGAATAAAAATTATTTGGTAGAATGATACAAATAAAGATTGACATGTTTTAAATCCATCCATCCATCCATTCATCTTCTTCCGCTTATCCGGGGTCGGGTCGCGGGAGTAGCAGCCTAAGTAGGGAGGCCCTAAGTAGGGTTTTAAATCGATTATCTTTTTTTATTTTAAAATCCGTCCGAAAATTAAACCGTTTTGAAACACTCATGAAAGTGAGGACGGGGAGAAACTCACAGAGTCATTAAATACCAAAATATAGCTTGTTAAATAAAAACAATAAAAATTCTGTCAACAATAAGAATTAAAGGTCAAGATTTGTGTTTGATTAAAAAAAAAATTAAATTGACGTGAATATAAGATTCTGCTTTCATTAGAGGAAATTCGCCAAGTCGCATCTGATCAACCGGCCTGCACAGTTCATAGAAATTTGATCTAAAAGGATATAAAACATACGGTACTTCAATGTAGTATTTATACAATTTTACTGCTTGAGTTTGTGAAACGTTTTAATTAGAAGCAGCAGAAACAACTCGTTTGACTGTAACGTTACACAAAAGGACTCACAACTGTCCTGCGTTTGTGGAAGTGTGTGACGGCATGAACAGGTGTTGTCAGGTTATTAAGCTAAAACCCCAGACAGTGGTGAAGGAGGGGGCTAAATGATGACAGTTAACACACACACACACACACACACACATAACTTACCTAGGTCCACATTGGGGACGCATGTTTTAACTCCCTACTTTAGGGGACACCCCTTTCTGAATGGTTTAGGGACAAACTGCTAAGTGATTTTTTTTACTCTAAATTTACTGAAAACAAAGGTCACCTGAAAATTTTGTTTAAATCATTTTTTGATAAAATTGTTTTTTACCCTCACATTGGGGACCGGATAATTTTTTCATCCACTTTGGGGACTTGAGTTTTACACAGATACACAAACTGATTAAAGTCACCTTTGGGGACCTTATATCCATTTGGGGACTTCAGATTTACATAGATACACAAACTGATTCAAGTCACCTTTGGGTACCTTATATCCATTTGGGGACTTTAGATTTACACAAATACACAAACTGCTTAACGTCACCTTTGGGAACCTTGTATCCCTTTGGGGGCTTTAGATTTACACAGATACACAAACTGATTAAAGTCACCTTTGGGTACCTTATATCCCTTTGGGGACTTTAGATTTACACAGATACATAAACTGATTAAAGACACCTATGGATACCTTATATCCCTTTGGAGACTTCAATTCAATTCTGTTTATTTAAAAAGTCCAAATCACAACAAAGTTGTCTCAGGACACTTTACAAGAACATTCATATATGTAGAAAAGCAGCTTAGTAAAGGTCTATTTCTAAGAAAGTTTTACATAGGTTTACACAGATACACAAACTGAGTAAAGTCACCTTTGGGTACCTTAAATCCCTTTGGGGACTAGTCATTGTTTCATATACATCCATTTCAAAACATATGTAATATGAACAAAACAGTGTACTGCAAATATGCAACCTTGTATTAGTTTATATTGATCTGGCTGGTTGTTCTTGACTTTTGAATTGGGGAAACCTTGTTCAAAACAACCCAAAAATAAATGCTGCACAATATACTGTATGAGCAGCAATGCAAATGTGAAGACATACAGAAAGTACTCTAGATCATCAATATTAGAATTTCCTTTTATCTTTTCTAGCTCTATTGTTTAGCTTTGTGCCAAAAGTAGTTTTTTTACCTTAATTTGGTTCAGCGGTCTGTTATCCAGCCTGAAGTTAGATAATCTGCACAAACTTAAAGACCATTGTTTAAACCAATTCTGAGCCACTTCTGTTGATGTGTGATAAACTCTGTTTTAGTTCACAGTTGGACCTCTGACATTGATGTTTTCCATTTTACTTCTGCTGAAGTACAGCACTTGCATAATATTTTTTATTGAATATATGTTCACAAGATGTTTCCCCCTCCCCAAAAATCCCCCCAAAATATTTCTCTATATCACCCTCTTGAAATAGATTTTTCTTCAATAAATGAAAATCATAAATAAATGTATTTTCCTCTGATATAAATTCTTCCTAACTTTTAGTAGTTTTTTTTTTTAACTAGAGACCAGCCTATTGGATTTTATGGACCAGCTTCTGGCTAAAGATGATTGGTTAAACATGTCAAAAATATTTTCCCAAAAGATTTAACAAATTTATAGTCTTATTTCAGATTTGTTTAGTATTAAATCATGTGAAATTTGAGACAATGTCAGCCCAAGAAATACACACAGAAGAAAAATAATTCCAACAAAAAATGATTAACTTTTTTACTAACAATTTCAGAACTCTATTGAAACACTCTGCAATTCAAATAAACATTGGAAAAGAGCATGAATCATCAGGACAGGCTTTGGGCAACAAAAATACACCTTCAATGGGCTAGTGTGTTTTGTGTTCAACATATTAATTTCAAGTATTACATCAAAACAAAAACTTCAATCATTATTTGGTACACAATTCAATCTACACATTCAATTTTTGATGCATTTTTTTAAACCTCAGTCTAATGTCAGTCCTTAAGCGTATGGGATTCTGCAATGATACAAGTGTCTTCACTAACAAATTAAAAAGATAACTGTTGAGGTAATTTTCAATAAAATTGTTATGAATAGTTAGCACCTTATCAACTGTTACATCTGTCATAGAGCACCAAGTATGAAGAACATATATGTCTTTGTCCAGGCTATACTAATGGTTAACAAACAAGTTTTTTATTCTATAAGATGTAACCAGAGTAAATTTCTCCATTCCAAGATCTCCATTCCTATCAGAATAATTTTGTTATATTACAATAGTATTTTCCCCCTTTACATTTTATTATTATTATCTCAAGAAGTAATTTCTTAAAGATTTTTTTATTGTTAATTATTTCATTAATTTCAAACATTTATTTTTGGAAAAAAGTCCTCTTTTCTTTGATTCTCTTGAGTAAAAAGAAAACCAGCAGGAACAAACATCATTCAATATCTTCTTCTTCTTCTTCTATAGAGTTTATTGGCGGTTCATCATTCAATATGTTTGTTCTAGCATGGTTTCTTTGTCACCTGACTGGTAGCAGTATGCAACCATCAGTACCTCATCAAATCAGCTGGTGCTCATCAGCCAAGGTGGGAGAGGCTTTACAGTTGCTGCTGCAGGAGAGGCTTCAAGTTGTTTGTAAACCTCTCTCTAATGATGTTTGCCACATGTGATGACATGCCTCTCAACTCTTACATGTGTATTTGTGGGACAGAAACCTTCTGCTGATTATGTGTTTTAACCGTGGGAACTGGTGAGTGTTTTGTTTGTTGTTTGGAGCTGGCAGAGTTAGTGCTGGTCTCCATGTAATTGTTTGGGCTCTGTGTTAGTTCAGTGCTAATGCTAACAAACTTTGTTGAATATTCTTTGACATCATCTTGAAGTAAATAACTGAAACTGGAATGCTATTTTGTGCTAATGTGAAATATTGTGAATCTAATATTATTTGATTATTGAAGAGTACTCAACTGAGTTTAATTATATTTATAATCTAAACTTAATTACTATAGTAAAGATGGAAAAGCATGTACAAGTATTGATTATATTTATGAAATGATTTTGATGTTGATAAAAACCCAGGGTTATTTATTAAGAGGTCTGCTTTATACAGGCCAGGTTCCTGATTCTGAAGGCTCCTGATTCCGAAGGTTCCTGATTCTGATGATCCTGATTCCGGATCGTGTCTGTTGTCGAGCTGACCAGACTGGCGAGCTACCCTATAATGAACCAGGAGAACTGTTGAATTCCCTCAACTCCTTCCAGTCTGGTAGGAGATGTTTAAGCCTACAACCACATCCACATTTTCCTCTGGACTGAACTGAATTGGATCCTTTCCAACAATCCATCTTACTCCCATCAAGGAGTTGAACTGTGAACATTTTTTCCCATGGCTATAAGAAAAGAAAAACAATTGTGGAGAATTCATGGTTTCAAGTACTTGTTTGTATGTATAGATTTTGTAAATATTGTATAATATAATTCACTTTCTTGGCACTATAAGGTTGTCTGTGTGTTTTTACAAGGTACCACTTCCCTCTAGCAGTCAAACCCAGACTCTTCTGATTTAACTATCTCATTAACCAACTCAAATACCCATATATGTAATGTATATGCTACAAAAACAACTTTCACAAAAACAACACACTGGTGTCAAAGAATGCTACTTACCTAATATTAACCCTTTATATTTTTGGATGGCACCATTTTGTTAATAAAGTTCGTCATTTTATTCTCAGCTGGTGTCCATGTTACTATGCAAATGTTTATGGGTAGAGCATAGATAGACCATGCATATACTACTGGCTGCTGAATATATTATTCTGCCAGAAGATAAGTACTTTAGTTAGTCCTAAAGTTTACTCGGTCAGATCGATAAGTTTGCTGCCTCATCATTGTAGGCAAATAGTTTGTGCTTAGCACACAAACTGAAAACAGATAAACTAAACGCTCACACATAGCTCTGCGTACATCTGTACACATGTCCGTAGGCATGTACTGTATGTAGCCAGTTCATCTCCATACCTCAGCATACGTTCTCGCGTTCATTCTCGCATTTTCGCACCAAATTCTTGACATCATTTGAGCAGCTGCAGCGTAGAACGTTTACCTACGGGCAGTGGTGGGTAACGCTAATCCAAAAATTTGTTCTATTTCTAAAGCACTAATTTATTTATTTAGGTCCGCAATTTCAAAAGCACTAATGTCTTATGAAAATTAGGGGAAGCTAATTCTAATCCGCTAATTAAATTCAACAATTGGTAGCAGCAAGTTATGCAATATTTGCACTACACTGCCAACTAGCGGTGCATGAACTGTTATACAGTAATCCGCTCATTCTCAATCAGTTCATCTGGACAATTTCTTTTTAGTAGAAACGTTTCACCCTCACTCCAGAGGGCTTCGTCAGTCAGAGCAGTCCAAAGCAAACTGAAGCTACCCCACCAAGTAAACATTGGGGTACTTCAGTTTGCTTTGGACTGCTCTGACTGACGAAGCCCTCTGGAGTGAGGGTGAAACGTTTCTACTAAAAAGAAATTGTCCAGATGAACTGATTGAGAATGAGCGGATTTGATACCTGGACTATTGAGAATGAACTTTCTGTTATACAGTAAGTTGTTTGAGTTTCAGAGTATTTAGTTTGGTTCTCTTCAACAGGTTTGACAAGGACAAAATGTACCCATTCCAAAGTCTGTTAGCTAAACTGCAGACATATTTGGCTGTTTTTTTTTCTTCTTTTGTTACTTTTAGTACCACTAGATCGCATGTGTCAAACTCAAGGCCCGTGGGCCAAATCCGGCCTACCATAACCGTTTCTGTGGCTCTCTACACCCTAGAACTTCAAGATAACAGTTGTAAGCATGTTGCTCTCAGGTGATGGGTCCCCATCCCTACACTCCCTGGTCTCTCTGTTAATTGTCTTGCTTATCTCCTCCATTTTGTTGTCCAGGTGTTTGTGATTGTCATGCTGTGTGTTCATGTACCT
>JBBPBX010064691.1:5555-20180 GCA_038048925.1 Garcialebias charrua | reverse complement strand
ACCTGTTATTATCTGAGGGGAACAGAAAAGTAACATTCATGAAACAAAAACAGTTTTATCCTGATCATCTAGAGAGATTCACTTCATGTTATCAGATTCTGAGTAAGGAGAATCTGACTGGACGTTGTTACTAGGAGGTGAAGTTGAGAGGAACTGGATATTTTATAGCAGTCGCATACAAGGATGTTGATAAAACACTGAATATATTTTGATTTAATGCATAATGGGAAGTAGAAAAAGTATTACCGGTATACTACATTGAATACAATTATTGACGATTTAAACTTTTATAATAAGCTTGTTAATAAGCTTGTTAATTTAAATTAACAACCATAATCAGATCAAAATTCAGTTTAGGCATTTTTGGATAACAAGTCTTAAACAAAATTAGCAGAAATTTATTTTTAGACTTGCCAGTAAATTCTGTCTTTTAAATGTTTAACTAATTTGATAAAACTTTGACACTTAAAAAGAATAAAAAAGTATTCTTGTCAAATAGGATTTTTGACTAGATTGTAAGTTGAAACGCTAGGGTTAAATTCATAATTTTCAACGATTTTTAGCATACATTAAATATGTTTTTTTAGATTTTAAAAAGCTGTTTCACAGTTAGGTAGATTTTAAGAGCTGTTTCCTTTTAGGAGTTATATAATGTAGATATCCGTTGATGTTAATAAGATGTTGTTAATATCCATCCATCCATCCATCTTCTTCCGCTTATCCGGGGTCGGGTCGCGGGGGTAGCAGCCTAAGTAGGGAGGCCCAGACTTCCCTCTCCCCAGCCACTTGGAGCAGCTCCTCCGGGGGAATCCCAAGGCGTTCCCAGGCCAGCCGAGAAACATAGTCCCTCCAGCGTGTCCTGGGTCTTCCTCTGGGTCTCCTCCCGGTGGGACATGCCCGGAACACCTCACCAGGGAGGCGTCCAGGAGGCATCCTAACCAGATGCCCGAGCCACCTCAACTGGCTCCTCTCGATGTGGAGAAGCAGCGGCTCTACTCCGAGTCCCTCCCGGATGACTGAGCTTCTCACCCTATCTCTAAGGGAGAGTCCAGCCACCCTGCGGAGAAAACTCATTTCAGCCGCTTGTATCCGAGATCTTGTTCTTTCGGTCATAACCCAAAGCTCATGACCATAGATGAGGGTGGGAACGTAGATCGATCGGTAAATTGAGAGCTTTGCCTTTTGACTCAGCTCTCTCTTCACCACGACAGACCGGTACAGCGCCCGCTTCACTGCGGACGCTGCACCTATCCGCCTATCGATCTCACGCTCCAGTTTTCCCTCATTCGTGAACAAGATCCCGAGATACTTAAACTCCTCCACTTGGGGCAGGACCTCCTCCCCGACCCGGAGAGGGCATGCTACCCTTTTCCGGCTCAAGACCATGGCCTCGGATTTGGAGGAACTGATCCTCATCCCGGCCGCATCACACTCGGCTGCAAACCGCTCCAGTGAAAGTTGTAAATCACGAACTGATGAAGCCAGTAGGACCACATCATCTGCAAAAAACAGAGAAGCGATTCTAAGGTCACCAAAACGGATCCTCTCAACACCTTGGCTGCGCCTAGAAATTCTGTCCATAAAAGTTATGAACAGAATCGGTGACAAAGGGCAACCTTGGCGGAGTCCAACTCTCACCGGAAACGAGCCTGACTTACTGCCGGCAATGCGGACCAAGCTCTGACACCGGTCGTACAGGGACCTAACAGCCCTTATCAAAGGGCCTGGTACCCCATACTCCCGGAGTACCCCCCACAGAACCCCCCGAGGGACGCGGTCGAATGCCTTCTCCAAGTCCACAAAGCACATGTAAACTGGTTGGGCAAACTCCCACGCACCCTCCAGGACCCTGCTGAGGGTGTAGAGCTGGTCCAGTGTTCCACGACCAGGACGAAAACCACACTGCTCCTCCTGAATCCGAGGTTCGACTATCCGACGGACCCTCCTCTCCAGAACCCCTGAATAGACCTTACCAGGGAGGCTTAAGAGTGTGATCCCCCTATAGTTGGAACACACCCTACGGTCCCCCTTTTTAAATAGGGGAACCACCACCCCAGTCTGCCAATCCAAGGGAACTGCCCCCGATGTCCACGCGATATTGCAGAGTCGCGTAAGCCAACACAACCCTACAACATCCAGAGCCCTAAGGAACTCCGGGCGAATCTCATCCACCCCCGGAGCCTTGCCACCGCGGAGCTTTTTAACCACCTCGGCGACCTCAGCACCAGAGATCGGAGAACCCGACCCAAAGTCCCCAGGCTCTGCTTCCTCAGTGGAAGACGTGCCAGTAGGATTGAGGAGGTCTTCGAAGTATTCCGCCCACCGACTCACAACATCCCGAGTTGAGGTCAGTAGCACGCCACCTCCACCATAAATGGTGTTGGTCTCGTACCTCTTTCCCCCCCTGAGACGCCGGATGGTGGACCAGAATCGCCTCGAAGCCGTACGGAAGTCATTCTCCATGGCCTCTCCGAACTCCTCCCACGCCCGAGTTTTTGCCTCAGCAACCACCCGAGCCGCATGCCGCTTGGACTGCCGGTACCTATCAGCTGCTTCCGGGGTCCCACAAGCCAAAAAGGCCCAATAGGACTCCTTCTTCAGCCTGACAGCATCCCTCACTGCCGGTGTCCACCACCGGGTTCGAGGGTTGCCACCACGACAGGCACCAACAACCTTGCGGCCACAGCTCCGATAAGCTGCCTCGACAATAGAGGCGCGGAACACGGCCCACTCGGACTCCATGTCCCCCGCCTCCCTTGGAACGTGTTCAAAGCTCTCCCGGAGGTGGGAGTTAAAGCTCCGTCTTACGGGAGACTCTGCCAGACGTTCCCAGCAGACCCTCACAATACGTTTGGGTCTGCCAGGTCTGACCGGCATCCTCCCCCACCATCGGAGCCAACTCACCACCAGGTAGTGGTCAGTTGACAGCTCCGCCCCTCTCCTCACCCGAGTGTCCAAGACATGCGGCCGCAGATCAGATGAGACGACAACAAAGTCGATCATCGAACTACGACCTAGGGTGTCCTGGTGCCAGGTCCTAGGTGAGGGACCAGACAAAGTGCAGCCCAAAAACCCCTATGATGAGTACAATTAATGGACTAAGTTTTCCCTCGCCTGGACGCGGGTCACCGGGCCCCACTCTGGAGCCAGGCCCGGAGGTGGGGCACGCTGGCGAGCGCCTGGTGGCCGGGCTTTTACCCATGGAGCCCGGCCGGGCACAGCCCGAAGAGGAGACGTGGGTCCCCCTTCCCATGGGCTCACCACCTGTGGGAGGGGCCAAAGGGGTCGGGTGCAATGTGAGATGGGTGGTGGCCGAGGGCGGGGACCCTGGCGGTCTGATCCTCGGCTACAGAAGCTGGCCATTGGGACATGGAATGTCACCTCTCTGGTGGGGAAGGAGCCTGAGCTAGTGTGTGAGGTTGAGAGGTTCCGACTAGAAATAGTCGGACTCACCTCAACGCATGGCTCTGGCTCTGGAACCAGTTTCCTTGAGAGGGGTTGGACACTCTTCCACTCTGGAGTTGCCCCTGGTGAGAGGCGCCGAGCAGGAGTGGGCATACTGGTTGCCCCCCATCTTGGTGCCTGTACGTTGGGGTTCACCCCGGTGAACGAGAGGGTAGCCTCCCTTCGCCTACGTGTGGGGGGACGGGCTCTGACTGTTGTTTGTGCCTATGCACCAAACGGCAGCTCAGACTACCCACCCTTTTTGGAGTCCTTGGAGGGGGTATTGGAGAGTGCGCCTCCTGGGGACTCCCTTGTTCTACTGGGGGACTTCAACGCTCACGTGGGCAATGACAGTGAGACCTGGAGGGGTGTGGTTGGGAGGAACGGCCCCCCTGATCTGAACCAGAGTGGTGTTCTGTTATTGGACTTCTGTGCTCGTCATGGATTGTCCATAACGAACACCATGTTTAAGCATAAGGGTGTCCATATGTGCTCTTGGCACCAGGACACCCTAGGTCGTAGTTCGATGTTGTTAATATATTTTATTTAAATAGGTTAAAGAAAACACTCTTCCCCAATAATAAAAATGCTTTATTAGAAGTAACTTTTCAGCAAGTATAGGTTAAATACGCACAAGAATCCAGCCAACTCCCCAGGGGTAATAAACACATTTTATAGTTAAAACCTAATTTTGATATTGATTTGCATAAATTATGACCATTAAAGGCAAAAAGAGGTCTGGTAAATTTGAAAGGGAATTAGAATAACATCTCGTTCAACCATGCAATGCATAAGCATTGACAGCAGTAATAAGGGTTGTTTTATTCAAACAGATTGGGGTTAGCCCATGCTTTGACTTTTAATAAGTGAAACCACTGAAGAAGTGAGGACTTATCTTAACAATTATGATGAATTTACAACATATGAGGGCATCCCACAGTGCCGTTTTAACATTAAAATTAAAAACATTACACAAATAAATCCGAAGAGAGGGCAGATCTTAGAAAACTCAATGAATTGGCTAATTATCATTTATGCTATCAAGGTGGTCCTTAAAAACATTGCATATTTTCTGAAATATAATTGGGATACAATATTTCTGGTTTCAGGTTAAATTGACAATTTTACTCATACGTAAATTAATGATTTTCAAAGTCAAAGTCAAAAGTCAAAGTCAACTTTATTGTCAGAACTGCAATATGTACAGGACATACACAGGACCGAAATTGCATTTCTCTCAGTCCCTCGGTGCAACAGTAACCATCTAAACACTAAACACTAAAACATTTAATACACATAAGCATAAAATAGTAAAAAAGTGTAACACTGTCCTGAGTTTTTTCATAATAGTATAAAAGTATGAAAATTAACACCAACACTGAAACACCAAACACCCCTAAAACACCAAACACCCAATGAACATAAGCATAAAATGAAATAATAAAAGTGTAATACTGTCCTGAGTTTTTGCATAGTAGTATAAAAAGTATAAAAAGTATATCTAATAAACTGAAGGTTCTAGCATTGACATTTGCAAAGAGTGGCACAGCAGCATATAAGTTAATGTACACAGTATATGTATGAGGTAGTTGATGTTGGTATAGAGGCAAAGTGGCATATGCAGTGAGGCACATAAGGCACATTTGGCATCCTTAGATAAGGCTAGTCAGAGAATGCTGTATATGTATCTGCAGTAGTGTAGATAAAAGTAGTGTAAATGTAAACAGTAGTAATAAATGTAAAGCAGTAGTAATAAATGTAAACAGTATTAATAAATGTAAACAGTGAATGTAAACAGTAGTATGACTATAGGCAGTAATGTAATACAAACATTAGTGCAAATATGAGAAGTAGTGCAAACTGAATGAACACATGACCGAGAGTTTAGTGAATAACCCGTTTGATGACACAGAGTCCAGTGTTAAAAACTTTGTGTTGAGTGGTAATGTGTGAGAAAGTTTTTTGTGTTAAGGCAGTTCAAATGGGAGGGGAGGCAGAGCAGGCAGAGTGTTTAGCATTCTGACTGCCTGATGAACAGAGCTGTCTCTCAGTCTGCTGGTACGAGCCTGGAGACTCCTCAGTCTCCTCCCTGATGGCAGCAGTCTAAAGCGGCTGTGTAGTGGGTGTGTGGGATCACCTGCCATGCGGTGGGCTTTCCGAGTGAGGCGTTTGCTGTGTAAGTCCTGCAGTGAGGGCAAGGAGGTGCCGACGATCTTCTCAGCTGCTTTCACGATGCGCTGGAGGCTCTTGCGGCAGGATGCAGTGCATGCACCAAACCACACAGTGATGCAGCTGGTCAGGACACTTTCTATGGCACCTCTGTAGAAGGTGCACATGATGGAGGTTGAAGCTCCAGCCCTTTTCAGCTTGCGGAGAAAGTAGAGGCGCTGGTGAGCCTTCTTCGCCAGTGCTGCAGTGTTCCTGCTCCAGGACAGGTCCTTTGAGACGTGCACTCCCAGGAACTTGGTGCTGTCCACTCTCTCCACTGCGGTGCTGTTGATGGTCAGAGGGGCATGTTGTGCATCCCTCTTCCTGAAGTCCACGACAATCTCCTTTGTCTTCTCCACGTTGAGAGTGAGATTGTTGTGTCCGCACCACAAGGCCAGGCGGCTCACCTCGTTCCTGTAGTCCGTCTCATCGTTGTTGCTGATGAGACCTACCACTGTTGTGTCGTCCGCAAACTTGATGAAGTGGTTGGAGCTGTACGATGGTGTGCAGTCGTGTGTTAGCAGGGTGAATAGAAGGGGGCTCAGCACACATCCTTGTGGGGCCCCTGTGTTCAATGTGATGGTGCTAGATGTGTTACTCCCGATCCGTACTGTCTGTGGTCTCCCGGTCAGGAAGTCTAGCAGCCAGTTACACATTGAGGTGTTCAGCCCCAGACTGTCCAGTTTATGGATGAGCTGTTGGGGGATGATGGTGTTGAATGCCGAGCTGAAGTCGATGAACAGCATTCTAACATAAGAGTCCTTCGTGTCCAGATGTGTGAGAGCTGTGTGGAGGGCAGAGGAGATGGCATCGTCGGTTGAGCGATTAGGTCGGTATGCAAATTGGAAGGGATCCAGGGAGGCAGGGAGGACAGATGTGATGCTTTTCATGACTAGCCGTTCAAAGCACTTCATCAGGATGGGGGTGAGTGCTACTGGGCGATAGTCATTGAGGCATGCGGGCGTTGCCTTCTTTGGGACAGGGATGATGGTGGTGGCTTTGAAACAGGTGGGGACGATGGCCTGACTCAGCGAGATGTTAAAGATGTCCGTGAAGACCGCTGCGAGTTCCCCTGCACAGTCTTTCAGCACACGACCAGGTATGTTGTCAGGACCAGAGGCCTTCCGGGCGTTAATCTTGATGAATGAACGCCTTACGCTGTCTGAGGACAGCGCCAGCACCTGGCCATGAGGAGAGGGGGGGAATTTTTGTGCAGGTGTGCTGTTACTTGCCTCAAACCGAGCGAAGAACTCATTCAGTTCATTCAGCGTAGAGGTTGAACGATAGAGGGTGGACGGCGCAGATTTTAGATCTGTTGTGCAGATCAGATTAAAAGGATGCCTCTGTCGAAGGATTCACTTTTATGTAAATGAACATTTAAATTCCGTTGTGCAAACCAGAATTACAGAGGTGACACTATTCAAGGTAAATGATTATAGAACTTAATAACACATGATTACTTTGGACCTGGTTTGTTAAGGATTTTTACATTTTTCTATTTTTTCACTCTTTTAGAAGCAGTCTCACGGTGTTGGTGGAGCGGGAGGAGTAAGTCTGATGGATCTCACGACACTTATGAGAACACATAGTTAGTAGTACATGCATTTAAGATAGGACCATGTCAAAAACACATGCAACGTCTGATTTTTTGAATTACAGCTACTGTGGTTATTGTTTGGATCGGATCAGATTTAATATTAAGGGCATGTCCAGAACTGGCTCACTGTGACTTCACCGAGAACACTATGGCTGGACTCCTATGCTACCCTGCTCAAAATAAACATTCAAGGGGCTTAAAAACAGGCACTGAACGAGGGCGGTGCTGGTCGAGCAAAATACTGTCCACAAAGACTTTCAGCAAAGCAAAGGCAAAGCATTTGTCAAAGAACTGTCAGACCAAGGTCTCGAACACAAATGGCCAGTATATGCGGTCCTGATGTGATCCTGGATGACGAAACTTAGCACCCACAAAAAACTCACGTTCTCCAAAAAGACAAAGAGAACGGGTCTTGAAGTCACCCACGCCAACTGTCCAGCAAAAGGTCATGCCCCCGTATAGATCTGTGAGGATCTGTCAATACCCTGGTATCGTGTTTCAAATCTACAGTTTGCTATGATTAATTTTTTTAATGAAAAACATATGCTCATGATATGGCCTGCTAGACTAGCAAGGCCACAAAATTCATAGTTTATATTGAACTTATGTGGGTCTGACGGCTTATTTTTCCGCTTCCTGTAACTCTGTGATGATACAGGGATAATGATCCCAGCTCATAACCCTGAAACAAGTTAATGTTTATATTTTTTGTTTTTACAGATTAAATTTGTGTCTCCACAAACATTCATACAATGTTTTGTGGAGCTAAAGAAAGGATAGCAGATTTTCCTTGACGGAGTGCATTTTGGTTGGTCTGGTTTGCCACAAAGGGATTGGTTAAAACATTGTTAGAACAATTTTATAGCTTTATGCTTTCAAATCTTAGAATGTTTATACCATACCATACCATACCACTTTATTCATAGAGCACTTAAACAGACACAAGGCCAACCATAGTGCTGTCTAATAGAAACAAACAAGCAAAGCAGACAGGAAAACAAAAAACAAAAACAAAATATAGATAGAAATAGCAACAGAAACTAACTAAAATGGTGAACAGTGTATATTACAGAGGATCAAAACAAATCACATCATGTTAAAGGCGAGAGAATAGAAGTGGGTTTTTAATCGAGACTTAAAGACTGTGAGTGAGGGAGCCTGCCTGACACTCAGTGGCAACTCATTCCTAAATACATGTCTAAAACCTTTACTCAGACTGTGTTTTAGTAAATTATAACCAGTGATGGGAATAACGGAATTACAAATAAACGGCGTTACAAACGGCGTTATTTTTTTTCATTAACGGGTCATCTAAGTAGTTACTATGTCTATCGTTACAACGCCATTACCGTTACAAACACTAAATGGGTGTACGTTACTTTTGTCTTCCGCTCTGGCTCTCGTAAAGCTGCTTGTTACTTTTTTCCCCTTTGAGGGAGGACGGAGCAGAGGGGAGGGAGGGTGGACGGCGCAGAGGGGAGGGAGGGTGGAGGCAGCAGAGGGGAGGGAGGGGTGAAACAATAAGGATGATGCTGATTGGCTAAGATAGAGTGTCAGGCAGAGGTCAGCCAATCAGGGGTTCTGTTGTTCAGTTCATACACGCAGCGTTGCAGGGAGCTTCAAAGCTGAAAAGTGAAGTCCTGCAGCAATGGCGAGTCTGGAGGGAAAGTTGGCGTTTTCAAAGTGTAAATACAGACACTACTTTACTCTCCTTGAGGTAAAAGGCAAGAACGTGCATGTGAAGTGTATATTAATGTCCCGGAGGAGCGAAGTGTTTGATGTCCGTCGTAATCTGATCTGATGAAGCATCTCTGCTCAGGTAATTCAGATTTTCAGTACTGTTTTAGAAGTACTCCATATTGTTAAAATGGTTATTTTGTTTTTAAGAAAATACTTGAACCAGTTGTGTGAGGGTTTGATTTTATTTTACACTACAAAGCACTTATTTTAACTGTTTACTTTTATTTCTAAGAAAACACTTGAACAGTACAGTGTGTACATAGAGCTGAAAACACAATTGTTATATTATTTTGTTAACCTGTATTTTGTAATGAAGAAAAAACTTGAAGTATAGTATGTCAACCAGTCATGTTCTGTTGAGGTGCTGTAAGCATTTCTACTTTAAATTCGTAGATATATCTAAACTTAAACCAACCAAACAAACAATAGTTACTTTCCCTGGTAACTAATTACTTTTATAGGTGAGTAATTCAGTTACTAACTCAGTTACTTTTTGGGAGAAGTAACTAGTAACTATAATTAATTACTTTTTTAAAGTAACATTCCCAACACTGATTATAACCCATAAAAACTTAGGTGGAACAGGAACCAGTTTCAAATAGGGAATTTTGGAAAGTGTTCCTAGAAATAACTAATAATAATAAAGAATAAATCACTAATAACACTAATAATGGCTCATAAAATGGAAACAGCTCATACATTGATTAGATCATCAGTTATACAAAAATAACTTCTTAGATTTTTATATTCAACAGCATAGCCATTTAAAGGATCATTTAAGAATCACGTTGTACTGTAGGATAAATCAGATAAACCTACAAACCACATTGCTTTTGTATATGTTGTTTAATAAACAGGTACTGTATATGTCGTTTAATAAACAGGTATTTATTTTTAACAGATCCAAAAAAGAAAAAAGATGGGGGACGCCCTGGAGTTTGGATCTATTCAAATGGTTGATTTGAAAGGTTGATTTGAAATGTGGTGGTTCTATATTTTTCAACACGACTGACTCTGACTAGACTGGACTTATTTTGAGCTCATGAACCACATGTTTGTATTGTAAATTCTTTATTCCTATATGTCTGTATGTTTGTATGTATGTCTATATGTCTGTATGTCTGTATGTCTGTATGTATTTTATTTGTATTTTTCCATTTTGTTGCACGTATGTTTAGACTTTTTCTACAGACTATGAAAAAGGTAAAGTATTTTTTAAAAGTATAAACCGTCTCCTGCTACTCACTTACAATGATCATACTAATTAAGAAAACTTACTAATTAAAACGAACACCTAATCATAATGAGTGATTATTTATTTTCACTGAAGAATGAAATAATTTGTGTATTATTTGTTGTTGTTTTTTGCCATTAAATACAAATGTTTTGGATAGTAAGAATGGAATTTTATTTTAAGTTAAAAGGAACAATTATTATTGTAGCCAATTACAGAATTTAGTTTAAGTTAACAGATTTAACTCACTAAGGAGTTACCCACAGTTACGCCCTCCCCAAACCAAAAATGGCTCATGGGATCCAAAGGCCTTAAAGTTTTATTTAACAATTTGCAAGTTTTTTGGTGTCCAGTTCTTCTCTCAAAAGACTACAGATTCCAGGAAATCCTTTAGGAGGAGTTGCCAGTGATGCCAGAAGTGAATCCCGCCTCAAACTGGGTCTTGCTAGGGACGGCTGAAAACGAGGGTGAACAGGACCCCAACATATGGTGGAAAGAACTCGTCGTCTTCTCGAGAGAAAGAGCAGCTCCTGTTACAACTGAGACCGGTGCTCCCCTGAAAAAGAAGTTTGGAACAATCGCTGAGCCAGTTTTTGAGATTGCACTGGTCAGAGCAAAGCTCTCCACTTTGTCAGGACAAGTGGGCTGACTACCCTATGCCACACACAATTCAAGTTTGCGACCTGCTACTGTGCCCGCAATCCATCACCCATGCCTGAATGGACTAAGCACCCAGGAACAGGCAGCTGGACAAGACAAGACTACATGAAACCACTGTCTGAAGAAGTGAAGGATGCCCATCAAACTGCCTGACGCCCTTCGCCCACAGGACGAGACACTCTCCAATGCCTGAACTCTGAGAGAACTGAAAGCAGAAGTAGAGATGATCCTACAGAACCAAGAAAAACTGGACTTGAACAAAAGCTCTCCCCCAGAAGAAAAACTGGACTTTAACAAAAACTCTTCCCCCCACAGAAATGAAATGAACTTAAAAACTCCCCCCCCCAGATGAAATGAACTTATGCCCAACAACTTATGCCACAAACAATTCCCCAAAGAACAGAAAGAACTTATTCTGAAAACGGGACACTCCCTCCCCAGGAAAGACACTGAACCTTCCCCCCCTCACAAGAAGAAGATGGATACTATGAAGAAGAATGGTTGATCTATTTCATTTTTTAAGTTCAAGACCGTTGTTTTCGCTTTCCTGGGCATTAGTTAATATCAAAGAAATTTCAAACCAACTGAAAACTTATTTTATTTTTGTGCCCATAAAGGGCTATTTTGTTGTGTGTTTGAGAATTATTTCCCACATCTTTGAGAGTGTATTAGTTCTATTTAATTGTTTGACACAACTTACCGGTAGATATATTGGTTCTTTTTATTTGTTTAACACAAATTAAATTAAATAGATTAGTTCTTTTTTTAAATATATATATGTTTCTTCTTAAAAGTTTTATTTCTTTGGAAAAACTTTTGGTTTTTGTGATTAAATAGACTAATCCCTGCTAAAAATATTATTCCTTTTAAAACTTTGACATAAGCCATGAAATGGGACCATACTCACTGCAAAATTCTCCTCAAATCTTTATTTCTTTCAAACGTTGAAATAAGTCATGAAATATGACAATCAACACTACAGAGTTCTCCAAAACTTTATAATCTCTCAATCCATCCTAAAAAGGTGATCCTGAGTTGTCGGGACGTTACTGTGGGGGCAATGGTGGTGTGAGTTTTTTGTCCCTAATTAGAATTTGGCCTCAGGGTTACCACTCACATAATTAAGTTTTATATGATAAAGAGGATGGGATGATGGAGATGTTCAACATTTATCATCTAAAACTAATTAGTCTGACACAATAATTCTAACCCAGCTCACTTATATCAAATATTCTCTGTTCCCTTCAAACACTTATTTTTGATAGTACAACATGTTTGTTTGCTTTTCTCCTTGATACAGGAAAGACAGTCTTTTAGCCTTGACAATGTTTGGATTAGATGTTCTTGTTTGATCAGAACCACAACTTGTTTGTTTTATCTGTAAGACGTCAGAGCTTGTCAACTCCACCTCCTTCTTGTTTAAATAGCTTGTCATATCCAGCACAATTCAGATTTGTGCTAGACAATGTATTTTGAGACCAAACAAAGTTTCAGAAGACATTAAAAGCCTTATCCCCTTTGCAAAGTTTCTTTTTATTTGTCTCTAACTCAATTCTCTTGTTTATCTCGTGTGTTTTTTTATTAAGGTAACAGGGGTTTAAAATCCCCATCACAGAATCTGTGACAAAGGGCAACCATGGCAGAGTCCAACTCTCACTGGGAATGAGCCTGACTTATTGCCAGCAATGTGGACCAAGCTCTGAAACTTAGTAATTTGTTAATAATAACTGTCAGGTTTGGGTTTATGATTCAGAATAAGCCAGACACAGGAGTACAAAAGAACAGTTTTTATTTGTTTTGGCTGCTGGATGGAGGAGTCGAGATCAACTGTGATGACAGGTCCTCACAAGCTGGAGAAAGGGAGTCACCTGACAGAGTTGCAGCGATGGAGCAGGCTGAGGCTGTTTATGGTCTGTGGAGGGAAAATCCAAATCCAGGGTCCGTGAAATGTAGCAGGGGTCATGCACAGGAAAACTGAGAGCAGAAAACAGAGCCAAATTGTGATCCATGAGGCAAAGTCGTAGAAGGAGGAAGGCAAGGTCAATACCATGGTCAGAGCAAAGAATCCAAATCCGAAGAGGGGCAGGCAAAGCGAGAAAACCATGATACAGGTAAGGGGTCAAGGCAAGGATACAAGGCTATGGCTTGAAACAGGAACTATGATGACATTAAAATCAGGGACCATAGAAGGTTTAATAATGTGGAATCAGGGCTGATTGCTGTGGAGGAGCATGGGAGGCATGGCTTGGAGTGACAGGAGCAGGCTTGAGCTGAGAGATGGGTGACAGGCAAAACAAAGCAGGGAAACGGAAACTATGGCATGAGGGACAGAAACTATGGCAGGAGGGGCAGGTGACGTGGGCAGGAAATCACAGAACATGAAGGCAGGAGTATGGCAGGATGGGCAGAAACATGGCAGGAGGAGCAAAGACAAGAGCAGATGGGGGATAAGTGGGTGCCGCTGACCATCACAATAACAGCAAATTTTCACGTACACCAATAGCAAAATTGTATTCCAGTCTATCCATATTATTTTGTTGCCCACCTCTCCCACATTGTACCTGACTTGGCTTGCTTTAATGTTATCTTGGCAACTGCCCCCACATTTCTGATTTAATCTAATACATTTAAGAAATCAAGCTTGGTAGATTTGGACTTTGTTTTGAATAATAAGCATGCATTCTGGCCATGATATTTAGACCTGGACCTTCAGGGCTGTAGCCTCAGATCAACAACCAAAAAGGTAACATCTGTCATCTGGACCCGTTTCTGTAGCCTTGGATGTTTTTGGTCATGAGAAAAGCTCGTGTCAAAATACAGCTCTAGTTCTTGAGAAATACATAAAATTAATTAAGAAGAGTACAAGATGAGTCCCAGAGTCACCTGACAGTTAAGAAAATATTGGAGGGTAAAAATTAGCACACAGATTTCTTAAAAAATTAAAAATGTTTGACAATTTGGAGGTTTTGCACCTTCTTATAGAAGAGGGTCCTTCTTCTTGCTACATTTTTAAGGAGAGGTGAAAAAAACAGCATTGTTGTTAAAAAATATTTTTCACACTGACAATATGCAGTTTAGCTTCCTGCCTTCTGGAGGATGACACAATTGTTTCAAGAACAAACAGATGTGCAACAGCTTAATTCCTGAAGTAATAAAGCTGCTGAATAGGAACACTCTCAACACCACTGAGCCAGAGGACAATCATATTATCATATATTTTATACATATGGAGTTTACAACTACATGCTCAGCTTCAAATGCCCTTAAAATGTATTATAATTATCTGAAGAATGACTGACCCCCAAGAAAAAGTCCCATCTTAAACACTGTGAAAATCAGTCACAAAATGCAACCTAATGCATGGTGTACCTTTTTTACTCATTAAAATAAAGCATACCTTCAGTTGACCCTAGTAAAAAATAATGAGGCAAACATCTCAAGCGTGTACTGCATAATTATTATGCATCAAATAGTCTTTTTGCTTTTACCTGCACTCTGCTTCACTCATACAAACAACTTTCTTCAAGAAGAAAAGCCCTCAGTGTGCTGAGAGATGAAGAAACTAGAAAGCTACGTCTTACAGGTTCAATGATTTCTACATAAAAAGTTTGTTTCCACTGGTGGCGAGCAGGTGTGGAGGGAATCTAAGATTCCAGGACTGTTGATGAAACTAAGTGTATGAGAAAACCTGATTAATAAAAATAGGCATAAAACAAAGTTTACTCCATGCAGCAACAGTGTC
>JBBPBX010064690.1:0-15419 GCA_038048925.1 Garcialebias charrua | reverse complement strand
GTGTGTGTGTGTGTGTGTGCGTACATGATGTCAGGCTGCGTTGGTGATTATAATAGACAGGCTATTACAGAACAGAGCCTGAGTCTGCAGCAGCCAGAGCTTTACTACCCTTAAAGGCTTATGGCTCTCAAAAAGTCAGCCTATTATTCCCACCGCAGCACACAGCTGCCTGCCGAATGTCATATATATAAATAAATAAAAACAAGCAAGAACATATACTATAGTTCTCTTTTTACGGTTTAATTTGAAAACAAGGTGCTACTCATTTGTGGTGGAAAAAATACAGCTTGCCTGCAGGGTTAACAGACAGGTATTCTCAAGAGACAAATTATTTTATCCTGTTTATTGTGAACACCCAAACAGATTACATAAAAAAGGACAAAGTATGAAACACCTAACATTTTAATATACACAATTTTTAGTTTAAAGGTAAAAAAAAAGTCATACAATTAAGAACAAAGTCCATCCATCCATTATCTTTTACCCGCTTCTTCCATTTTGGGTCACGGAGTCGCCGATGTCCATGTCCAGCAATCACAGTGGGAGGAGCGGAGTACACCCTGGATGAGTCTCCAGTCCATCACAGGGACACATAGAGACAAACGAGACAAACAACCATTCACTCTCTCACTCACACCTAGGGACAATTTAGAGTTACTAATCAGCCTAACAGGCATGTTTTTGGTCTGTGGGAGGAAACCGGAGTACCCGGAGGAAACCCACACATGCACGGAGAGAACATGCAAACTCCACCCAGAAGGAACTGGGATTTGAACCGGCAACCTTCTCGCTGAGAGGCAGCAGCTCTACCAGTTGTGCCACCGTGCTGCCCTAAGAACAAAGTCAAGAATTCTAAGTTCTAAATACTGTATGTTAATAATGTGGATGGACAAATGGTGCAGATTTCAAATGCTTACACCCAGCACTATCTCATAACTTTTGCAAGTGATTTAGTATTCAAATAAAGCATTTTGTCTGCTCTCGTGACAGCATGATGAAAACTAAGCAATGACATGAATACCAAAAGAAACATGTAACATCATGCTGAAAAATTATATCAGCAGAATCACTAATGACCTGTAAAAGTTTACATAAAGAAATATACATTTTGAGATATAAACATATAATTTTAAGAAGCTTAATTACAGTGCTAAACATTATCAAATGACTTGGGGAGTTGTAGGAGTTCATGCATTCTAGAAATACAACCAGAAATTTCTTTTAGAGGGTCACCACTGCTTTCAGAAACAAAACTTGACACTGAATGTGCCACTGAAACTGAACTTGAACTCAATAGATAAACAGGTGTTTTTTTGTTTTTTGTTTTACTCAAAGCAACTTAAAATACTGTTAAAAAAGAGAAACTGTAAAAAGAAAACACATGCAAGACAATAAAACAGTAAAAAGGTCAAGAACAGTTTTAAAACTTGTTACTCATGGCAGGCCAGTGTGTAACTATCGTGATCTGAAGAGCACCATATTATTTGAGTCACTGCTATCAGAGCTCAACCAGGTGTCTTTATATTCATTGTGATGTACTTTACAAGGTGGCAGCAGTTAAGTTACCACAGGTAGTGCTATCAAGCTAAAACATTCACTTGATTTGATACACCCGTATGTCCCACCACGTGCTTTGAGGTCAGTTGACCAGGTACTTTTAACAGTTCCAGGATCTCATCTTAAACGCAGAGGTGACAGGGCCTTGTCTGTAGCAGGCCCAAGACTTTGGAACGAGTTACCTCTGCTGGTCAGACAGGCCCCCTCCCTCTCGGTTTTGAAATCCCATTTATAGACCCATTACTATTCTGTTGCTTTCAACACCAGCTGATCTGTGTTTGGTCGTTTTATTTATTATCTGCAATGTTTTTATGTCCATGTTTTTGTACTTCATTTTGTGTGTTGCCTGTTGTTTGTTTGTTTGTGCAGCACTTTGGTTAGCCTTGACACTATTTTAAGTGCTCTATAAATAAAATGGTATGGTATGGTAAAATAGATTTTTTATTTTAATTATTCTTAAATTCTATTATTTTTACTGAGGAAACATGTTCTTTTAGCTCCAATATGGTTCAGTCTAGGGATACACTATATTATTGTCATGGTATCAGCCAATATTAGCGTTAAATTTCAATATCGGACATCAGCCATTCCATCAAAATAACTCACCGATATAAAATATGTTTTTGTATGACAACCCAGCGACAAGGACGCCTGCAGCACCAGCACAATGTGATTATGTCACGCACACCTACCTGATCTGATCATGGCTGAGAGGAAGACGGCAAATTGTCAGCGGTGTGAAAGATTTTTCATTGAGGATAATGAATTCCAAAGATTTTTGGACTACATTATGGCACAATGGATAGACAAAAACATTGAACTTAAAAGGCTGTCCTTCATGAACAAGAGTGCAGAGGATCCCAAAATGCAACTAGGAACCCAGAGCAAAACTACTTTTTTTAATCCAGCTGATTTGACCATTTCGTGAATTTATTAAGGAACGGTTAAAGGTTCACTATGTAATTTCTGGAGAACGCTGGGACTTAGAAAAATTTCCAGCAGGGAAAAGCATTCTGCTCCCTCTATGGCTCTGAGGGGGAACCACAGTCCGTTCTCTGTTGAACTTGAGTTCTGCAGCTCCGCCCCCTGCTGTGTGTCTGCTCGGAGCGCTTCAATATTCTGTGATTATATGTTAATAAAACGTTTTAAAAAATATAATAAAACCATGAATCACTGGTCCAACAACACAAAAACCAGCAGAAATCAGCAGAGGTTCACGAAGCCACGTTGGACATGATTTAATTCGCTCGTGACTTCCTCATTTCTGTCAGTGCAGGTCTGGAATGCTCCGCCCCCACTACATGTCCTGTCTCTGCGCTGCGAAGTTCTGTGATTATATGTTAATAAAACGTTCTAAAAAATATAATAAAACCATGAATCACTGGTCCAACAACACAAAAACCAGCAGAAATCAGCAGAGGTTCACGAGGCCACGTTGGACATGATTTAATTAGCTTGTGACTTCCTCGTTTCTGTCAGTGCAGGTCTGGAATGCTCCTCCCCCACTACATGTCCTGTCTCTGCGCTGCGAAGTTCTGTGATTATATGTTAATAAAACGTTCTAAAAAATATAATAAAACCATGAATCACTGGTCCAACAACACAAAAACCAGCAGAAATCAGCAGAGGTTCACGAAGCCACGTTGGACATGATTTAATTCGCTCGTGACTTCCTCATTCCTGTCAGTGAAGGATGAAGCGATCACTTGACTTTTGGCAAAAAAACAAAAGAAAAGTCCAGCTCTGGGATGAAGAAGGGATATTTAATACATTTGTGTCACATACAAAACAGTCCTGCATCGCTTTGCAATCCTTTGAATGAGAACGTGCGCAGCGCTGGGGCTGGGACAGGCGGGGGCGTGGGTTGGGGCGTGACAAACAACTCTGTTTTTATTGGCTGGTCATTGTCCGGGTCACTCTGTGTTTTTAGTGTTTTTATAAATGCTTCTAGAGAAGCAAGGGGACTATAGTTTTTTTCAGAGATTGTCTAACACCAGTCTGTCAGTAGATAGTGACAGAGTGAAGAAATATGCTAAAAATATATTGTTAGAAAAGTTACAGACTGCATTACAAAGTTACATAGTGTACCTTTAAGCTCAGGAACACTTGTGCTATAATGTCAGCAAAGAAATATATATATTTTTAAGTGTTTATCTTGCTAAATTTTAAAGAAATGAAGCCGTCCCACCCGCACGCTTGCATGTGGCGAAATTACTTTTTAAAATCCAGCTGATTTGACCATTTCGTGAATTTATTAAGGAACGGTTAAGCTCAGGAACACTTGTGCTATAATGTCAGCTAAGAAATGTATATTTTTAAGTGTTTATCTTGCTAAATTTTAAAGAAATGAAGCCGTCCCACCCGCGCACGTTCACATAGCGAAACTACTTTTTTAAATCCAGCTGATTTGACCATTTCGTGAATTTATTAAGGAAAGGTTAAGCTCAGACACATCTTTGCTATAATTTTCAGCAAACAAATAATTGTTTTTACCGTGTTAATATTGTAAAGTCCTTCCGTGCTCGCTCGCTCCTGTGGCTACCATATGCAGCAGGGCGGTGACACGTAACATAGGCGACGCGTCAGCGGTGACACATAAAAGATGCGACGTATACGGAGGTGCGACACGTTTATGGATTTTTCCACTTTATTGGACATATTGGACAAAGTGACTTATCGGGCGGTGCGACTTTTCGGCCGGAAAATACGGTAACACTTTTCATTTAATATGTTAAAGTGCTATGCATGTGGCTGTTACTGAATATATGTCACCAGCTCTTACAGCTGTTACACAATTTTTGCAGCAAATAAGCCTAAAAAAGATGACTATGTTTTGACAAAGAAAAGTATATTAATAATATTGGTATCTGCATTGGTTATCGGCCAAATACAGTAAGTTTTAACATATCAGCATATTGGATATCGGCCAAAAATCCAATATTGTGCATCCCTAGTTCAGTCTGTAAATGCTCATTCCATATGTCAACAAAAGGATCATTATACAGGTGGTCCCCGACTTACGAGCACATCGACTTACAAGGTTCCGAATTTACGAGCTATCATATTTAATAAAAATATGAAAAAAAAAGAAAAACATTTTTTTGTTTGTGTTTAAATGTTCTTAATTTCATGTGTACAGCACTTTGTTTCAGCTGTGGTGGTTTTAAATGGCTTTATAAATAAAGTATTATCATTATATTTACATATTTTTTAATTTTAAGCCGATTTACAAAGTTTTGCAACAGTTTCCGACAGTTTCCGACAGTTTTCGGCAGTCAATCAATTTTCGGCAGTGCCCACGAGTTTAGTCTTAGCCAGATAGCTCCAGCCGACAGCCGGCTATGTCTGATCAGAGGTTCCTGCGCTCAAATACATGATCTGGAGTTGAACAGTGGTTTAGTAGAGGAACGGATGGGCGAAGCAAAACAACACTGTTGACTGCGTGAAGCAGCAGACAGCGAGCCGGACCGGAGTAGCAACGAGCTAACATTCTAACAAGCCTTGCTGTAGGGTGCACGGTTGGATGCTAACGCCCCATCGGGGGACATCGAGCCGACATGCCGCGGAGAGGCCATCTGCGTCCGGGAGCTCGCCTCGATGTCTGCCTGGCAGCCTAAGATGTTGGGGGACACTGAGCTAACGTGGAGAAACAGCGAGCACCGACAGCCTTTTTTGGATGGGCTAACATGCTAACGAGTGCTGCTAACACGGAGTTAACAACAGCTAATGCGTGCAGCTTGGTTGGATGGACGAACACTGTGGAGAAACGGCTTTCAGTAAGTTATTAAACTCTTTTTCTGGCTCCAAATGTATGGAGTTAACATACTAACAGTCCTTCCTGTAAACAGTTTGGACTGCGTGGTGCTGCAGGAAGCTGCGGAGCTCGGACGTGCAAGGAGCTAACATGCAAACAGACGGAGACAAGCTGCAGCTCAAAGTAAGAATTTTTTTAAATCTATGTTTTATTAAAATTACAGTATGTAGCTGTGTTAGGATAGGCAAAGTGCTTGGTAACTTGGTAACTGTTCATTACCGTACATGTATGTGTATCAGTGGCGGCTCGTGCAGTATATACAGGTACTCCCCAACTTACGAGATTTTTGTCTTACGAGATAGTCGTAGTAACGGAACTCGCTCGTAAGTCGGGGACCACCTGTATTAACAGTGTAAAATTTGGCCTGCAATTGATGGTGCAATCTCAAACAATATTAAGAGAACTTGTATGATCTGTTAGCAGTTAGAGCATGTTTTATGGATGATTCTCAGCTTCTAGAACATCCATGTTTTTTTTTATATATATTTAAAAGTGATTAAGTTCAAGCCAGCATACCTAGTTTATTTTTATTTTTATTCAGTTATCTGTGGCATCCATGTTGAATAGGGTTGACTCCAAAATGTTGTGAATTGTAAATGTGTGTTCACTGATTGATATCTGAGAGTTACATTAAAATCTGTTTTGTGGTTCTTGAGACGTTTTGCAAACACAACAAAAACAAACACGTTAACGCCAAAATATTATAACCCCTCTGACAGCGGGAGATAGTAAATTATTGTGTTAGCCATAAAAGCGCTTTGTGTAAAAAAAAGTTTTAAACTCATTCAGATTTGCTCTCCCTATCTCTGTCTTTCTACAATTGAAGCCTCTGTTGTTTTATATGGCTTCCAGTGTGCATGGTATTTTGACATCACCATCTTATTCCTCAGTCCAGCAGCGGTTACGAATAACATCTAACCGTCTAGTTGGTCCGTTCTTATCTCATGTCAGTCCAAACAGCATACTCCTGACAAGTGGTATTTGACTCAGTCAGACACTGACACACACACACACAGGCAGGCAGGCAGACAAACAGAGAGGATGTTGAAAAGGAAAGAGAGAAAAAAAGATTCTGAGAGACAGAAAGAGACACGAGTTCTTCCAGAGCACCAGGATGTGAATCACTGCCAATCTTTTCATCACACGTGGACCTCTTTTTGTCTGACAGAATAATCAGCACACACTCGTCAGGAGAGGGAAAATTGCCATTCACGCTCAAAAACATGGCAAGGCTAGTCAATTATCAGCAGGGTTTGTTTTTCTTTCTGTGGTATCCATTTGCATACTGCTCCTGTGAGAAGGTGATTTTGATGTGGATAGACGATTATTGTCAGTATGATATTATGCGAATATGTCTTATTAGCGCATGGAGCATTCAGAGAGGGAAAAGGTCATAATGTTTCTTTGTTCCCATGGCTCTTTTTCCTCAATTAAGACTAATCACCAGAGTCTAAATTGATCCAGCCTTTCAGCTTTTCTATTTGCTGGATTTTGATGCTTAGACTGTGTGTTTGTGAGGGAATGCTTCAATGTGTGAGACCGAGATCAAGTGGAACAACATAGACAGAGACAGTGTGAATCATGCTCATACATGGAAACGTGTGAATGTAGAATGCCATTCTGTGATCTCCGGCACATCGAATGATTTACCCCTCTGGTGTAATGGACCAATTTCTTTATTCTTTGTTTTCTTTTTTCTTGATTCCCCATCTCCCCTTTCTTGTCTTTTTCAATCAGCACTAAAATATTCTCCCATTTAGCTCTGTGACAAGTCATCCGTCACTCTGAACGATGGACAGAGCCCTGCATGTGTATGTGGGTGAGGCTCAGTGTGCATGAATGATCATATCATGTTGCTGATTTTTTTTTACTCAACCACCTTTAAGATTGACAAATAAAACAGATTTTCATTTTAAATAAAATGTTCATGTTGAATGTAACCCTGGCAATGGAAAGTGATAGGATACAATTTTCAGACAACTTTTACCTGCTGTAAATAACATCTGTGACCTTTGACTCCTGCGAACAATCGTAGTGCCCATACTTGGGTTTAATCTCAAGTAATAGCCAACTCTGTGAGGCTGTTTTACTTGAACAGAACAACTTTTTATGTTGTCGCCCCAGTGAAGTTTGAACATTCTGACTGTAATACAAATATTCTGTCAGGACTAATAAAAGTTAAGTGCTGAGTTGGATACAAAAGGTGAGGTTAAGGAAGTTATAATAGTTATATTTGAGTTGACAGAACATGTGATGGATTGAGACCTGTCCAGGGTGTACCCCGCCTCTCGTACAGTGACTGATGGATATGGGCACCAGCGACCCCCGCGACCCGTAAGAGGAAGTGGTTAAAGATAATGGATGTATGGCTGTATGTACATGTATATACATGTATATGTACGTATGTATGTATGTATGTATTTATGTTTATATGTATGTATGGATGGATATGTATGGATGTATGGATGGATGAATAGATGGATGGAGTTGACAGAAAATATTAAAGTTCCCACAAGCAGAAGTTTTTTTTTAAATGTGATATTTACAAAACACAGGCAGCTGTGCTTTTATAATTAGGATAATTAATAACTTAAATTATATTTAATAGAATCAAGGTTTTATTTACAGTAACAGCCTGAGACAAATTTAGTTATAAAACAAACTATTCATGTAAATACAACCCCATTTCTAAAATAAAAATAAATAAAAATTAAAATTAAATAAATAAACAAGGTGTGAAATGTTATTAAAACAAAATGCAACACTTCATAAATGTAAACTCTATGCATAATTTAACATGGTATAAACATAAAATACAGGGCTTATTTTTGTTTGAAGATATATACTCATTTTGAGATTTTTATGCTTGGAAAATGCTTCAAGAGGTTTGATATGTTAGCCCTTAAAACTCATTGTAAAAAGACACAAATCAACACTTGAGTTAGACAAGTTTTCTAATAGTATTAGGATAATCTTTACTAAACTAAATTATATTTAATGACGGTTATGACTGGTAAAAATGTTAAACCTGTAAATTATGGTTGATTTAGAAAATGATGTGGCTGAATGCACATTTTGAATACCTTTGGGTTCCCTTATCAGTCAGTACACTCAGTGCAACACATTGACTATGGGAATTGTGCCGCCGCACGGTTCGCCTGAAGTAATACAATCACGCCTTTTCTAAAGGCAGGTGGGCGTCAGCAATGAGGCCCCACCCTCTTTGCATAAAAGGGGCTCATGCCCCACCTTCATTCTCTTTTACCCTTCACCTACATTGACAATGGGAATTGCGCCGCCGCACGGTTCGCCAGAAGTAATATAATCACGCCTTTTCTAAAAGCAGGTGGGCGTCAGCGTCAGCAATGAGGCCCAACCCTCTTTGCATAAAAGGGGCTCACGCCCCACCTTCATTCTCTTTTGCCCTTCACCTCGCTTCACACCGAACTTCACAGGACTCTCTGTGACTGGATCGCTCGACTGGAGGTGAGCTCGCTCCCTGCCCTGAGCGTTACAGAGAAATTTACTGTGAACACTTGGGTTAGCAGAGGCTAACCCAGTGTCGTCAACTTAAATTTCGAGGTTTTTCTTCTGCTCTTTACGCAGCTCAGCTACGAGACGAAGCTAAGCTGTGCCACGCTACCTGCATGGCTAACGGCTGCGGGTAGCTACCGAGAGCAGCTCGACGTGAGGACGTCTTCGCAACGGTTAGCGGATGGCTAACTGGCTACAACTCGACGACTCTTCTCAGTCATGGCTCCGGAGAAGAGCAAGAGGAAGTCGAAGAACTCCAACAAGAACAGCAGGCCAGTGAGCCTTGGCTCCCGAGCCTGCCCCAGTGGATGTGGTTATTCCTGCAGCGACGGACACCCACGAGGCCTATCCCGTCTGCTTAGGGATGCTACACGCTAAAACAGCTGTGGACTACCCCGAGTCCTGCCTTCACTGCAGACTGTTACGTGAGGCAGAGAGACGGAGACACATGGACTTTGTGGTCAAAGCCATGGGCGGCTCCACCACGGCGCGGGAACCGCTCCTCGACGAAGCCCTCACTTCCACGGCGGAGCTCGAGGCTGTTGACTTGGAGGACAGCGGTAAAGCCGACTGGGGAGGAAGCATGGACGTTGTGGGCCCCGCTCGGGGACTCCACCAACGAGTTCAACACGAGGGACTTTTTGTGAGCAGATGAGCTCTCTCTAACAGCCTCGGGCAAAATAACTGACGATGAAGCCGACAACGAGGACGAAGGAGAAGACGAGGACTTCTCCCAGATCCCCACGGCAGGTCAACCAGAGACTGATGTGTCTGTCCCCGCTCTGTTCGAGCTATGTCGCATATCAGTGGACACGTTACGGATAACTTGGCCAGAACCCCCACCTCGACAACAGGTAACGAGGTTGGCGGGGAATTTCTTTTTCGCCAAGCAGCAGTCGGCCACAAGGCACAAGATGCCTATTTTTCCCAACTTCAAGACGAAACTGACTCGCACCTGGGCTGAACCCAGGGCTCAACTGACTTTGTCTCTCTCCCAGTTCCTGGACGTTGCCGGAATGGAGGCAGCTGGCATGGCCAACATTCCTCAGATGGAGGATACATTGGTGGCACATTTAGCCCCCAGAACTTCGGGCTCCAACCTCCCAGCTCGAAAAATGTTACCGAGCACAAGGCTTTGCAGTCCACGCCATGAACACTTCAGCCATGATGCAGGCCTATTTGGCAGAAAAGCTTCAGGAGCTCCAGCAGACCTCCAACAAAAAGAAAGCAGCCAACGTCCTGGAGGAGGCCCACAAGGCAACAGACTTTGCTCTTCGCCTCATGGGCACAGCCGCCATTGCTCAGGGGAGAAGCATGGCTTAGAATCTAAGCCTTAGATTGTCATTGCTCAGCGCCACCTGTGGCTAACGCTGACAGACCTGCCAGAGTCCCAACGGAACCCGTTTCTCCATCATCCCATCGAGCCCACTGGTCTTTTCGTCGGCACTCTCGAGAGAATCCAGAGCAGGCTGGAACAGAGAAGGAAACAGGCCGAGGCCTTGCGTGAGGGGATGCCCAGAAAGCAATTTGTGCAACCCAGAGATGCTAACGGACACAGGGCCACACAACCTCGCCACCACTCTGGCACACGCCGTCCCCCACAGAAACGACCGGCGCTCAACGGAAAGCAGCGGCCCAAGTCCGTCGTAGGACCGTCCCAGGCTGGCCAAGCCTGGACACGGCACAGATTCATCCCATGACAAGCAGGCCCACCGAGGTCTTCCTTAATGAACAGGGACCGAAAACAGAATTCGGCCTGATGCAGAGCCGCCTCGCTGTTTTTTAGGTACTCTCACCCATGTGGACAAAGGAGAGACCAAACTTTTTAAGCCAGAATTTATGTGTAAAAAGCCACGTTTTTCTGGTGGGAATTATGTATGCACAAAAAAATCACTCAAATGTTGGTGTAATAAAGACATGTTCTTTTAAGCACAGCAATAAAGTCTCAAAAGCACATAATGTCCTGTGTGTTGACTCAAAAAAAAAACATAGCACCTGTTTTTTATGCAAACGTGTCAGATAAAGGGGGGGCAGCATCCACACATGGTCACCTCAACCCTCATGAGACACAAACAGTCAGGGCAGACAATGAGCTCCCGTTGGCAGCCAGAGGTCTGTCAACACCAGACAGACACTCAGACGACCACGGAGGGACAAGGAAGTCCACCAAAGGGCAAACGAGAGGGGGCCATTCACCCTCCTCCCGTCCCCTTGACACACAGACATCACAGAATACACAGGCCTTCCAGACTAAGCGCACACACAAGTGCCTGGGAAGCATGCAAACCAAGCACGTGGGTCACGTCCACTGTCACCCTTGGTCTCCGGCTGCAGTTCCACAAGCGGCCACCTCCTTTCACGGGGGTGCTGTCATCTTCCATAAGCCCAGACCATGCTCATGTCTTACGAGACGAGATCTCAAACATGATGCAGAAGGGAGTGATCAAGATGGTCCCTGCTCACGATGTAAAAAAGGGTCATTACAGCAAAAACTTCCTGGTCCCAAAACGGGATCAGGGCTTGCGGCCTATTTTAGACCTCAGTGGTCTGAAGAGAAGAATAAAAACTTACAAATTCAGGATGTTGACACTCAGACAAGTAATTCACTCGGTCCAACCGAGGGATCATTTCTGCACAGTGGATCTGAAAGATACCCTGATGCATGCTCAAGGACCAGACTTAGCTTTTTTGGATTTTTGGATCTGAAAGATGCTTTTTTTCCATGTGAGCATCCTGCCCTACCACATAAAATATCTCTGCTTTGCCTTCCAAGGTACCACGTTTGAGTTTTTGGCAATGCCTTTTGGCTTGAAATCCGTCCTTCGGTCATTCACGAAATGCCTGGACGTGAACCTGGCCCCGCTGAGGGGTCAAGGGGTCAGAGTTCTGAATTATCTGGACAATCTGCTCATTCTTGGACATATCAGGGTCCAGGCACAACAGTAAACAGAGAGGGTGATGTCTCACCTGGAAGCTCTGGGTTTTGTTATAAACCTGGCAAAAAGCAATCTGACCCCCATCCCAGATTACCGTATTTCTGGGAGTAAAACTCAGCTCCATACTATACAGGGCAAGGCTCTCAGAGGCACGGGTTTCATCCCTCCACCTTTGCCTAGCACATTTTCAGCTAGGCCAGAGGGTGGCCCTCAGGCTGTGCCAGCGTCTCTTGGGCCTGTTGACAACAGCTATTGTCTGCGTGCATCTGGCCTCTACACCCTCTACAGATATGGATCAACAAACAACTGCAACCTGCCCCCCCTCGGCGATTGAGGGTGATACTGATTGACCCAGAGTGCATGAAGGTCCTGGAGACATGGAAGGCCCCCACAGTGTTCAGCAAAGGCATCACACTGGAGAGTGTGTTGTAACGTGTCCTGGTCATCACGGACACATCAAAAACTGGGTGGGGAGGTCTCTGCAGAAACCAGTACACCCAAGGGGTATGGAACCAGCAGGAGGACAAACTCCACATAAACTCCCTGGAACTCAGAGCAATGTTTTTGTCTCTGAAACACTTTTACAGGAAGGGACTGGTTGCACAACATGTCCTGATAAAATCCGACAACAGGCAACAAGGCAGGACAAGGTCCCAACCTCTCCTCAGGTTGACACAGAAGCTGCTCACATGGTGCTGCTCCCGGATCTTGTCGCTAGAGGCAACCACATCCCGGGCGAGCTGAATCACCGGGCAGATGCCCTCTCAAGAGGGCCCCTCCTCCCCTCGGAGTGGCGGCTGAACCCGCAAATCGTGGACCAGATCTGGGCACGATATGGGAGGGCCACCGTAGATCTGTTCGCCTGCAGCAACAATATGCACTGCGCCCTGTATCAATCGATAAGGGAGACAGATGCACCATTGGGGACAGATTCCCTGCCATACAGCTGGCCAACGGGGAGGCTGTATTACGCATTTCCACCTGTCCCCCTGATTCAGGCGACACTGGAAAGGGTACGCAAGGGAGCTCTCTCCCTAATACTGATTGCCCCCAGGTGGCCTCAGAAAGCATGGTTCCCAGAGGCAGCTACCCCTCCACAGGGACCTGCTGACCTAGGCCCATGGGCAGATAAGAACTGTGGCAGCTCTAGGCCTGGCCGTTGAAAGGGTCCGGTTGATGGCTTTCGGTCTGCCTAGTAATGTGGTAAACACAATACAGGGAGCAAGAGCCCAGTCTACTCAGACCCTCTACGTCCGCAAGTGGCATGTTTTTGAGGCCTTGTGTCTAGAGAGGAATATTATATCATATTCCTTTGACTTATTCCAGCTCCTCACCTTCCTACAGGACCTGCTGGAGAAGGGCCGCTCTTTCTCCACCATTAAGGTCTTTTTGTCAGCCATCTCGGCATGCCACGAGGGCTGGGGAGGTAAATCACCTGGTGCCCACCCTCTCATGATACGGTTCATGAAGGGTGTGCTAAGGATGAAACCTCCAAGCAGGACTTTGGCCTTTCAATGGGACCTACATTTGGTCCTGGATGCTTTGTGTGAACCTCCATTTGAGCCTCTTAGCAGCATTAAGATAGATTTGTTATCTTATAAAACTTCATTGCTCTTAGCTCTGTGCTCAACAAAACACATGGGTGACCTCCACACATTATCTGTACACCCAATGTGTACCAGGTTTGCCCAAGACGGGTGAAAGGTCACCCTACGTCCAAACCCTGCATATGTGCCAAAAGTACCAACTTTAAATCCAAGAAGTCTGGACTTTGAGCTGTCAACCTTTCCTCCTCCCCCTGTTCTAACTGAAGAACAGAGGCGGCTTAACGCGTTTTGCCCTGTTAGGACCCTGAGCGCCTAGATGGAGAAAACTAACAGCTGGCGAAAAACAAACCAATTGTTTGTGTGTTTTGCTACTCCTACTGCTGGCAGAGCCCTGTCAAAACAGCGCCTCTCACACTGGGTGACTGAGGCCATTAAGAGGGCGTACAGCATAAAAAGTCAGCAGGTGCCCTCTGGGGTACATGCTCACTCAACCCGAGGCCTAGCCACTTCCTGGGCCTTATTCAGAGGTGTACCAGTAGCAGAAATATGTGTAGCTGCTAACTGAGTATCATCAAACACGTTTGTGAAACACTACAGTTTGGATGTCATGTAACTCGGGGTGTTTTCTCTATCACAGAGTAAAGATCAGCTGACGCCTGTAGTCTAAGGTATAAGTTCTCACAAGCATGCAGTTCCAGATTATTTCCAGGGCGTGATTGAATTACGTTCCCATAGTCAATGTGTTAAACTGAGTGTACTGACTGATAAGGGAACTGAACGTTAAGCACCATAACTCATGTTCTCTGAAGGAAGGGAACGAGGTGCAACACATGTTTGCCCTTTCAATGCCTAAGCTCGGTGAAGTGCACCCTGAGAATGAAGGTGGGGCGTCAGCCCATTTTATGCAAAGAGGGCGGGGCCTCATTGCTGACACCCACCTGCCTTTAGAAAAGGCGTGATTGTATTACTTCAGGTGAACCGCGCGGCGGCGCAATTCCCATAGTCAATGTGTTGCACCTCGTTCCCTTCCTTCAGGGAACATGAGTTATGGTGCATAACTTTCAGGTATTATTCATCCAGAATAAGAAGGCAAAAACTGGGGCGAAGTGCTGTTTTAAGCACAAAGTAATAAGCTGATGCAAATGAGGTGTAAAGATTTAAACATCGATAGTGGTTCAAGCCCTTTTTTTTTTTTTACTGAATCTTAACTGACAATTTTCAATCATCTTCCTAGTTGCACTCACCATGTTCCATTTTCGGGCTTGTGTTTTACCTGAATCAACATTACTGACATTGGAACACACCAGAACACAGACTGACAAAGTCTTCAGTCAACCAAAATAGCAAAAGTTATGGCAGTGTGAAAGTTTATAAATTAGCAATCAAATGCTTGCAAATTGTGGAGGAGTTTAAGTATCTCGGGATCTTGTTCACGAATGAGGGAAAACTGGAGCGTGAGATCGATAGGCGGATAGGTGCAACGTCCGCAGTGAAGCGGGCGCTGTACCGGTCTGTCGTGGTGAAGAGAGAGCTGAGTCAAAAGGCAAAGCTCTCAATTTACCGATCGATCTACGTTCCCACCCTCATCTATGGTCATGAGCTTTGGGTTATGACCGAAAGAACAAGATCTCGGATACAAGCGGCTGAAATGAGTTTTCTCCGCAGGGTGGCTGGACTCTCCCTTAGAGATAGGGTGAGAAGCTCAGTCATCCGGGAGGGACTCGGAGTAGAGCCGCTGCTTCTCCACATCGAGAGGAGCCAGTTGAGGTGGCTCGGGCATCTGGTTAGGATGCCTCCTGGACGCCTCCCTGGTGAGGTGTTCCGGGCATGTCCCACCGGGAGGAGACCCAGAGGAAGACCCAGGACGCGCTGGAGGGACTATGTTTCTCGGCTGGCCTGGGAACGCCTTGGGATTCCCCCAGAGGAGCTGCTCCAAGTGGCTGGGGAGAGGGAAGTCTGGGCCTCCCTACTTAGGCTGCTACCCCCGCGACCCGACCCCGGATAAGCGGAAGAAGATGGATGGATGGATGG
>JBBPBX010064688.1:0-20181 GCA_038048925.1 Garcialebias charrua | reverse complement strand
AAAACCGAATGCTACCCAGTGAATTCATTAGCTTTAAAGCTTAAGCCTTCTGATATCCCTTTTAGGCTCAGTCCCTCGGGGTTTAGATATTTGGGAATTAATATTACACGTACTCTGCCCTCGATGTTTTCTCAGAATTATACCCCACTAGTCTCCCAAATTGCATCAGACCTTCAGAGGTGGAACTCTCTCCCTCTTTCACTAATAGGCAGGATTAATATTATCAAAATGAATGTGCTACCTAGACTTCTGTTTTTATATCAAAACATCCCTTTGTTTCTGCCCAAACAGTTCTTCAGGTCCCTGGATCAGATGGTCTCTTCCTTTTTGTGGAATGGAAAGGCCCCCAGAATGAGACTTTCTTTATTACAACAGTTCACCACAAATGGTGGTCTTTCTCTACCCAATTTTACAATGTATTACTGGTCCTCGCATATTCATAAACTGAATTATTGGTTAAATTCACCGGATCTGATTTGGTGCAAACTTGAAGTTCAATCGATTTCTGCATCTTTTTCACCTGCCTCAATTATTTATTCATCATTACCAATTAAACTATCCTCTGTTACTACAAATCCTATAGTGCTTTCTACACTCAGGATCTGGTCACAATTTAGGTCCCATTTTAAATTTGTATTACCATCTAATAAAATGCCGTTATTAAAGAATCACATTTTCTCTCCAGCATCTACTAATGCTGCCTATAGAATTTGGCATGAGAGAGGTATTAGAACAATGAGAGACCTTTACGAAGATGGTTTGTTCCTTAGTTTTTCAGAATTGTCTTCTAAATTTAATCTACCCACTTCACATTTATTTCTTTATTTCCAAATTAGACATTGCGTTTCATCACGGTTTCCAAATTTTCCAACTTTGCCTAATGACCCACCATGGGTCGAATTCCTAGCTTTGAAGCCTAATCTGAAATCTCCTCTTTCTATTATTTATGGAAAACTTATGGCAATTGAGACCGACTCATCAGGTAAAACCAGAACTGCATGGGAACGGGAATTGGGTGTTGAACTGTCAGAGTCATGGTGGGATAAAGTTATTCTCAGCATACGCCAGAGTACACCATGTGCCAGACTACAACTAATACAGTTTAAAGTAATAAATAGAGTACATTTTTCAAAGTCCCGTCTATCAAAAATTTTCCATTCAATTTCAGATCAATGTGATAGATGTCAGGCCTCACCTTGCAACTTAAGTCATATGTTCTTCTTCTGCCCAAAATTACAAGGGTTCTGGAAATACTTCTTCTCCATACTCTCAGGAGTTTTTAAGATCCAGATTCAGAATGATCCACTTATTGCCATTTTTGGAGTTCCAGGGACCACACTTAACCTATCCCGCCAGCAGAGGGAGGTCCTAGCCTTCTGTTCTCTCCTTGCCAGGCGCTGTATTTTGCTCGCGTGGAAATCTCCCACACCTCCATCCACATCGCAATGGCTTAACACCGTAAGATCATTCTTGAAAATAGAAAAAATTTCATTAACAGTGAAAGGTAGTTCTGAAAAATTTACTTATAAATGGGCACCCTTTGTGTCATATGTAAAATCTTTGCCTTCACAACATACAGACTGATACCCTGATTCATGCTCAATGCACAGACTGATGGGACTAACTCATCACACTACCATGTGACTTAACTCTGAAGAATAAATGAATGGGTAAAACACTCGTTTCCTTTTAGTTTTTTGATGCCGTCCTATCCCCCCTCCTCCCCCCCTTTTTTTTTTTATTTTATTTTTGTTCATTTCGTCTTGTTTTTGGTTAGGTTAGTGGGGTGTGATATGTTTGGTTGTGGGAGGGGGGAGGGAGGGGAGGGGAGAAAAGGGGAGAAAAAAAATTTTATTTGGAGAAGTCATGTAAGTTTCGTAAAATATATGTATTGTTAATTGTTGTATGTTCTCCTGATAAATAAAAAAAAAAAATGTTATTAACGGGAGAATATATGCGCCATGGAACTAAAGTTCCTAGGCGAGTTTCAGCACGGCGCTATTATCTTGCAGCACGCGTAGCATTAGCAGCCTAGCTTTTCGTTGCGGTCTCCTGTTTGTGAACGTTATGGCTTCCTTGTTAAAAGACTAGCACAAATCTAAAGCTGTGTGTCCACGTTGTTTCACGGAGATTAGATCTGCAGCAGCAACACGTCTGACTTGTTAATAACGGACTTGAAACGACATCATCCAAACGTGAACGTCTTCTACAAGCAAGAAAAGCAGCTTGTTGCAAACACCGCTAACAGTAGCTGCATTTAAACAACCTTCATCAGGTGATTCAGATCGGTCCAGAACAATAACACAAGCTGTAGGAGTTTTTACACCTCTGGATCTACGTCTGAATGTTGTTGATGCGTTGACTTTAAAGTTCTTGAGTGTCGTTGTAACATCCATCTTGTCAACACTTCAGCCAAAAAGTTCAGCACTTTATGAAAAAGTTAAAACTGATATTGTCAACAAGCCCTGGACCAGATTAAAGCTCTGCCCTGATGATGATGATGACCGAGAGATTTAACCACCTCAACTGTTCAAGAAGAGGTATTGTTGTTTTTTAAATTATTATTATCTAATTAATACCCTGATGCATGCTCAATAATCCAGGTAGAAAAAAAAAAAGAAGCTAAGTCTGGTCCTCTGGACATTCAAAAAACAAAACAAAGTTAAAAAAAAACTGTAGAAACTCAGCCCTCTGTGAATAACAAACAATCATCAGGATGTTAACGATCCATCGTTAGGCTGATGTGAGCAGCTGGTTTCGGCTGGCAGCCGCAAACTGGTTGATCCACTATGAGAGGGTGCTATTTATAAGACTGAGCTGAATACAGCATCTCAGACTGAGGAAGTCTTTCAGACGAAAGACGAAACGTTTCTACAAATTTTTTGCTTTTTTAAATTTTTTATTTTATGTCCAGAGGACCAGACTTAGCTTTTTTTAGATGATCTAATTAACCTTTTTAATTTAAAGTTATAATCTTATTAACTCTTGTTTTTTTTTTATTTTATTTATTTTTACCTCTTTGTGTTTTATTTCCAGTCTGGACAGAGATAGCAGCTGCCTTCTTCCTCTTCAGGGAACTCCACCAGATCACCTGCAGCTAAGAAGTGTGTGATGACTGAACTCTGAACTTTTCCAGGGACCTGTCCCACCTGGAGGAGCAGGTCCAAGAAGAGGTTGTTGTGAGTAATGAGGACAAATACAGCCACACTGCTGCTACTGTTGTTATTGAGATGATTTTCTCCACCACTGGAGATATTCACTGCAACTAGATCTGTGCTTTTAGCAGAAAATGTGGACAAGTTGGTCTTTTTGGACAAAAACTTAAAACTTGATTAGTTAGATTGTAAACAGTCTGTTGCTGCTTATTGTTCTGGTTCTGACTGTTATTGTATTTATTAAGATTTTTATTATTGTTAGTATAGTTTATTTATTGTAAAGAGTGCCGTTTATTTAAAATATCATCCAAATGGGTTGCTTTTATTTATTTTTATACAAACGTGTTGTTTACTTGGCATATTTTCAAAATAAACATTTTGTAAGTCTTTATTTTGTCTTTTTTTTTGCACCAAAAATTAACCGAACTGAACCCTCGTTAATTGAACCGAACCGAAATGTGATTTTAGCGTACCGTTACATCCCTAGTATTTATGTCCAGCAGCTGACATGAAATCCAGCAGCTGAACCCTCGTTAATTGAACCGAACCGAAATGTGATTTTAGCGTACCGTTACATCCCTAGTATTTATGTCCAGCAGCTGACGTGAAATCCAGCAGCTGAAATGATGCTGAGATTTGATGACAGGAATATTTTTCTAACAAGCATATTCACAATTTCAGTAGCTTTGGTTCATTATAAACAGATATGCATCAAAACTGGAATTTTGCTTGTTCTAAGAAATTAAAAAAATTAAAAATAGGGAGAATATAGGAAGTTGGAAGAAAATAAGATTGACCTCCTTTGTACACTGTTTTTGAGAAAGAACAGCAAAATAAAAAAAAATGCTTTCTAATCATAATGACAAAAAATACATTTGATTGAGCCATGGTGAGGCTTTCAAACCCTTTATTCATCATCAAGCATGGTGGTGATAACATCATGCTCTGGTACTGGTGCACAGGAAGTGGAATTCTCCTCAAATCAACAACTAGACACAGGAAAATGATCCAAAACTCATCTGATTGAATAAAGCAAGCTAACTTTACAAAGCTCCGACCTCAGCCCATATCTGGACTACGATCAAAGGTCAGGTCTGTGCCAGGACACCAGCCATATGAAATGAACTAGCAACTGTAAAAAAAGTAGTGGTCAGGTATGGGGTGCCATTTGTAAAGTTACACAGTCAAAAATGAACAGCAATATTTTGGTTAGCCTTTCCTAAGAAAAGAAATAGGTTTTTTCAAAGTCATATTTTATCTTGTTATTCATACATTTATACATGTCATAGTTCACTAAATATTTAATTTACTAGCTAAATATTTTGTTTACAAAATAATACTTAACTTGCAAGTTAAATATTTAGTTCCACACCAAATATTTATTTATAAACTTAATGTTTATGTCCAAGCTAAATGTTTAATTTACAAACTAAACATTAACTTGGAAGTTAAATATTTAGTTAGTGAACTAAATATTTTGGTGTAAATTAAATATTTAATTTCCAAACTAAATATTCATTGTCCAAGCTAAATATTTAGTTTTTAAACTAAATGTGTCATTTCTACGCTAAACATTTACTTCCTAAACTAAATGTTTAATTTGCCATCTAAATACAGGTAGTCCCCAACTTACGAGCACATAGACTTACGAGGTTCCGGACTTACGAGCTGACTAACGAACAGTAAAGTTGTACAGAACATACAGAAAATACAGCACTGGTATGTGTTTTTAGATGAAAGTGTTTTTGCTAACCGTTTAGTTCTGTGCATGTTTATGAACTAGTATGTACGTTTGTGTTGAAAAACGGGTGTTTGTAGTAGCGCTAGCATACATTTTCCGACTTACGACCGAAAATCCGGACTTACGAGCGACACGTGTTTTGGGTTCCGACATACAAGATTTCGTCTTGCGAGCACCTCGTAGGAATGTAACTCGCTCGTAAGTTGGGGACTACCTGCATTTAGGTAGCTTGGACCTAAATATTTATTTTCCAAACTAAACATTTAATTTCCAAAGTAAATATTTAATTTGGTAGCTAGCTAGCTAAATACTTAGATTGCTAGATAAATATTTAACCTGCAAGTTAAATATTTTGTTTATAAATTAAACATTTAGCTTGGAAATAAACATTTAGTTTGTAAACCAAACATTTATTGTGGAGCTAAATATTTAGCTTGCCAACTAAATACTGTACAGTAGTTAACTTGCAAGTTAACTATTTAGTTTGTAAACTAAATATTTAGCTTGTGAATTAAATATTTATTTTAGAACTATGACATTTATAAATGTATGAATAACATGGTGAAATTTTGACTTTGAAAAATAAACTTTTTTAAAACGAAACGCTAAACAAACCAAAATATTACTGTTAATTTTTGACTGTGTAACTTTACAAATGTCAACCTGTAGGCAGATATCATTAAGAATCCTAATCCTAAGAATTTAATTTGGTAACTAAATATTTAGCTTGGACCTAAATAGTTATTTTCCAAACTAAACATTTAATTTCCATAATAATTATTTAATTTGCTAACTAAATATGTAGATTGGACCTATATATTTAGATTGCTAGCTAAATATTTAACTTGCAAGTTAAGTATTTAGTTTGTAAATTAAACATTTAGCTTGGATATAAACATTTAGTTTGTAAACTAAATACAGTATTTAGTGTGGACCTAAATATTTAGCTTGCTAACTAAATATTTAACTTGCAAGTTAACTATTTAGTTTGTAAACTAAATATTTAGCTTGTAAATTAAACATTTAGTTTGGAACTATGACATTTATAAATGTATGAATAACATGGTGAAACCTTGACTTTGGGAAAAACAACTTTTTTTCTTATGAAAGTAAATGAACCAAAATATTGCTGTTAATTTTTTACTGTATAACTTTACAAATGGCACCCCATAGTCAGATATCAGCATCAGGATATAGTTGAGGTGTTTCTGTTTGACACTGTGAAAGTCATTCTGCTGGTTTGCTTATCTTCTACTAACAGCCATCACCTCCCGGCCGTGTCAAAGATCCTGTTTTTTCCTGTGTGAGTGTGAATTTTAGACTTGGGTTAACGATTTGCCGAGTTCTAATCTTCTCATCTCGCAGACAAGCCTCGTCTAACACTTCTGTCCCTTCAGAATAACAAAATACTCAAACTGCAGCCTAAAAGTAGGAAGGAAGTGTTTCTGCTTTTTCATTTAGCTGTCATACATGTGCTAATATTGTGCTGTTTTTGTTTTCACATGCCCTTTTGCATCATCTTGTCCTGATCATTGTTTCGTGTCTCTGCAGGAGATCAGTGCAGCTGCGACCGCTACGACGTTCTGCTGTACGCCCTGTCAGGAGCCGTGGGCCTTCTCCTCGCGCTCCTCGTTGGAGTCATCGTGATGTTTAAAGTGAGTGGCGTTTAGGACTCAAACCTGCTGCTCTGACACAGCACGCCAACAAGAGGTGACAGATAACTGACAGATTACAGCGAAACTACACCTGCGTGCTGAGAGCGTGGCAGAAAGATCCTCTCAGCTCACCACAAAACCACAGGTTTCACAAGTGGTACTGCAACGTGTGTCAGCAGGTTTTTCTTAAAGTGGCACAGGGCAGTTGTTTAGGTCTATTCAACTTTTAGTAGAATTTAGTTTACATGAGTGCTATGAAACAATGCTAGGGAGATGTGTTTTTTTGGGGGGTTTCTATCTAAAGATGTGTGGGCAGAAAATTGTGTACAGGTAGTCCCCGACTTACGAGTGCATCGACGTACGAGGTTCTGGACTTACGAGCTGGCTAACGAACAGTAAAGTTGTACAGAACATACAGAAAATACAGCACTGGTATGTGTTTTTAGATGAAAGTGTGTTAACTAACAGTTTGTAAACAAGTTTCTGAGCATGTTTATGAACTAGTATGAACGTTTGTGTTGAAAAACGAGTGTTCGTAGTAGCGCTAGCATAAATTTTCCGACTTACGACCGAAAAGCCGGACTTATGAGCGACACGCGTTTCGTGTTCCGACATACGAGATTTCGTCTTACGAGCACCTCGCAGGAACGGAACTTGCTCGTAAGTCGGGGACTACCTGTACATTCATTTTGACACAGGAAAACTCGAGCATGTGTCAACTGTGTTTGTTCCCTTCGCTGATTTGATTTCCTTCTGTCTCGACGGCTGTCAGGTCAGAGGTCGTCGCAGCACACGTTTGCAGCCTCAGCCACCCATCTACGAGGAGATGGTCGGGTCGCCCAGCCAGAAGCTGGCCCCCCTGCATCTAGACAGAGGAGAGTACAGAAACTGCTCGGTGAAGAAGACCACTGCTGAAAACCATTACGAAAGCCCCAGAGGTGCTCTCGTTCCGCGGAATGAGTCTCAGGAATAAAACGTTTGACCTTTTTCCCACCAACAGTGTTAACTAGAACGACCCAAACTGCCTCACATTCACAGAACTACCTTCCTCTTTAGCTTGAAGTATTATTATTTTATTTTATTTTACTTTTATTGTAAAAAAAAAAAAAAAAAAAAGTACATTTTGGTGTATTCGTGTGAACTTGCTAGAGAGCTACTGTATTTTAATATTAATAGCATATGTTGGACAAGTGCTGCGAATTAGTGCTGCAAATTAGCTTGTTGCTATTGCACTATGATGCTAACATGGGACTGCTGTTTTCTCAGTTTGTCTATGTCGATGTGTGTCTGTCCCTATCAAATAAATCAAATCAATGTTTAGTTATTATTGTCTTCAGATTATTTTTAAATCAAAATACATAAGCATACTTCTGGCAATATGTTAATTTAAAATATACAAGCTATGACATTAGACATAAATATCAAGACAAACCAGAACTTTAGATTATTCCAGTTGTACTAGATAACAGTGCAACCAATAAAAAAAATGCTAAAATCTGGTGATCTTGTTTTGTTGTGCTTTTATTCTCAAGTTATTGTAAAAAACAACAACAACAAAACTAGAGATGTGTGATCATTTGCACTCGACAGCAGATCACACTGGTTGTTTCTAGGGTCCATCAACTCCCTGCCAGCAAATCTGACTTTAAAACCCTGACAGCATTTTTATTTCTTTGGAAAAGACTGAGGAATGGGAGCTGCCAGACTAACATGTTTATGTTTATGTTTATGTTTATTAAATTTGTCCATTTTTTTACAAAAGAAACACAATACAAGACAATCCCATTAATGATACGTACACAATGTAAAAAAATGAAAGGAAGCAGAAAGAAGAATAAATCTTATTATATCTGCCCCTTTTTTCAAACAATCAGATTAAACAATAATAATATTTCACCAGTAGTACAAAATGACTAACTCTTTCTAATTTTCTAATACTAATACGTAACTAATAATCGATACAAAACACATTAATAATATTTCACCAGTAGTACAAAATGACTAATTCTTTCTAATTTTCTAATACTAATACATAATTAAAAATTGATACAAAGCACATTAATAATCTTCCACCAGTAGTACAAAATGACTAACTCTTTCTAATTTTCTAATACTAATACATTACTAATAAATAATACAATACACATTATGCTAATTCATATATATTTTTTCAACAAATTCCTTTTGATCATTTTTTTAAATGTAAACAGTGACTTGGCATTTTTAACTACATTCTCCAAGCCATTCCATAATCTAATTCCCTGGATTGAGGTAGAACGTCCCTTCAAGCTAGTTCTGAATTGTGGTTTTACAAACATCTCTGTCCCCTTAAGATTATAACAACTTTGTCTTTTAACAAAGTGCATTTGGATATTTAAAGGTAATTTGTTGTTCTGAGCCCTATACATAATTGATAAAATATTATAATCAACCAAATCATGGAACTTCAATAATTTCAGTTGATAAAATAATGTACTGGATGGATGACAGTAATGTTTTCTAGTGATAATTCTTACAGCTCTTTTCTGTAATACAAAAATAGGCTTTGTGATTGTTTTACACGCTTTCCCCCAAACATCAATACAATAGATTAAGTGTGGAACAATGATTGTGTTATACAACAAATACAGAGCTTTATCATTCAATAGGTCTCTGACCTTGTATAGTACTGCAATCGATTTAGCTATTTTTATTCTTACAGAATTTATGTGTTGTTTCCATGTCAGTTTGTCATCAATAATAACACCCAAAAACTTCACCTCACTCACTCTACAAATCTCAACACCCTCAATTTTGAGTGGAACATCAACAGTTTTCTTTTTATTACTGAATATCATGTAATTAGTTTTTTCTAGATTTAATGATAATTTATTGATTTTAAACCAAGTTTGTATTTTGGTAAATTCTGTCTTTATCAATTCCAACATTTGTTCTATATCTTCACCTAAACAGAAAAATGTGGTATCATCAGCAAAAAGTATACATTTAAGGAGTCCTGACACATTTACCAAGTCATTCACATATAAAATAAATAGCTTTGGTCCAAGCACAGAGCCCTGGGGAACTCCACATGTGATATTACAGAGGTCAGATCTTACATCATTTATTTGTACAAATTGTCATGTTAGTCATGTTACATGTTAGTCCACAGCTGCTCACATGGTCTGTTTTTTGGACTATTTTTCTCTTGAAGCATCCAGCTGAGAGACAAAATGAGTTTTTTCTTCTTCTTTCGGCTTCTCTCTTTTTCAGGGGTCACCAAAGCGAACTAACTTGCACGAAGACTTGGCAGTTGTTTTTATGCTGGAATCCCTTCCTGATGCCACCACAGACCACCGAGCTACCACAGCCCTCTGTGTGGAGCAAGGGGCTGCCACCTGGGCACCCAGGGGAGCAGATGGTGGGGGTTAAGGGCTTTGCTCAAGGGCCCAGAGTGGGGCAAATGAGGGTGGCACCACTCCCCTTAATATCATATGAGGTTAAGCTGACTCAATCTGAGAAAGATATATAAAATGCACTTAGTCTTCTCTGAACATCAACATTTCCTGTAGAGTGTAAATCTTTCCTACACCAGCTGCATCAGGGCCACATTGACTGTGCAGTGCCTGGTTTTAGTTCAGATTTACGCACATCATTTGCTCTCACCATTTGATCAGTCTTAGTGTCTGATTTATAGCTCAGACAGTGCCATACCTGTGAAAACTCACCCATCAGGTTCAGCAGGTGTAAGCAACAAGCACTATTGTTTCAAACCCCAAAATACATTACGGCAAAGACTGGTTCATCCCAAAGATCCAGTCCCCCGGCACAAGCAGAAGGATGTCCCAGCACAGAAGATCAACATCATCAGGTCAGGACTCTGCGGTCTACACTCATCTCCAGGCCAGCGGTCACTCTTTCAGGGATGAAGATGTTCACATCCTTGATAGAGAGGAACGATGGTTTGAGAGAGGAGTAAAGGAGGCCATCTTTGTGAAAAGAAACAGTCCATCATTAAACAGAGTTGGAGGCCTCCGTGTTCAACTGTCCCCCTGTAAAGGGGTTAAAGGGGGGTCAGTTTAATACTGACCTCCTTTTTACCTTAATTTACTTATTCAGATTGAATAGTAAATTCACGGATTCTCTTCTTTTTCAGTTTACCCAATATTTCTGTGATCTTTATGATGGATAAATAAACAGAGCCATTAAGTGACAATGGACACGTTAACTTAGTTTGATATGTCAAAGAGACACTATCATTTATTTAAAATAAATCAACTAAATTAACACCATTACACTTGATTGACATGATTTCACTTTCTTTCAATTCAAATACGTCAGCACACTTAAATTCAACACAACAGACATAAATATTGGATGTTAACATATTTAGTCTGTGGGCTCTTTTAGCTTAAAAATATAGTTTCCAGCTTAGATAGAGAGGGGAAAGAGTAGGAGGAATAAGAGGTTGGAGAGATTAAGTTATTTATCTCGAGTGTAACCAGAGATGACACTTTCCATCCGACTTCGGCTAAATCCCAGGTACGTTTGTAAACCGCTTTACCTTTTGACGATGCGTCTGATAAAGATATTACCAGCCTCCCAGGTGCACAGAGTCCTTCCGGCCCTCGTACGTCTGAACTGGTCGTTTACTTCCAACGTCTCCTCGGATCCGCGTCAGCCGTCAGAAACATGTGGCAGCTTCTGGCTGACTTCAAGACGAGATGTTTCTCAAAGAAAGTTCATTAAGAACTTTGGAGCTTTTGCTCGGGGAACTGGATGGAGGCGTCCATCAGTTCTAGCTGACAAGTTAGTCTTTGGCTCTTGACCAAGCTTGACCAGCTGCAAGGCAGAGAGCTTTCAGGTCTCCGTCCATTCAAACTCTCTGTCCATTCAAAGACTGCGTAGACTCATAACAGCCTGTTATCAGTCCTTAGCTGAAGACGCCGGTCGTTAGCTCTTGACCACACGTGTCCAGCTCTTGGGAAAGTTCACATCTCTTTGGAAGTTCCCAGCAACTCTCTGGCGCGTTCTCGCACAGTTTAGAACTTAAAGAGCAGGCACAAAGAGAGGAGTTCACTTGTCTTATCAGAACCCAAGGTTACAGCAGCAGAGGGAAATTGTTTAGGAAAAGACAGAGCAGCTGGAGCCTTGTTCATGAAAAACAACGGATTAAACTGTCTTCTTATTTCTAAACAAAACAGTCGGGTCTCTGTGACCCGCAATTTCACCTTTAACATAGCAGTGAACACAGTTTAACTCTCACAGAATAACACAGCTTAAAAGCACACATCATGAAAATGACAAAAGTTATTCTTTTGATCACATCAGCCTAAAATCAAAGATAGAAATAGTCTCTTATTGGTGACTATGTTATCAGATTATAGCTAAATGAATGATTTTGTAGTAAATGTCTTGCTTTACTGAGAGGTCAGTAAAGGTCATCACTGGACAGTTCAAAAGTACACAGGTGTCTTAAAAGTGGACAAGGTCATGTCCACTACATCTCCCCCCTTTTGGAAGCCATCGCCAGTCGTTGGGGATGGGGTCCAACACGAAAGGAAACCTTGAACTGTCTCTGATCTTAAAGTAATCCAGCAAGTGGAAAAGAAAAATCAAAAATTATAATCCCATAAAGTTTTGGAAATTCCATACTGTTCGGAGGTAATCCCATTGCGAAAAGCTTTCAATCCCTTGGAAAACAAAGTCTGTTAACTCTTGGCAAACAAAGTCTGTGATCCTTTAGGAAACAAAGTCTTATAATCCACAGCGGTAATTCCACAGCAGTAAATCCACAACGATTAGTTTTGTTGATTGATCAGCAACAATTGTTTTCATAATCAGCATGTAGAGGGGATCCCTCGATTGACGCAGAGGAGGCGATCCTTGGATGAAGGTTGAAGACCAAGCGTTGGAGCTGCAGGTCCCCACATCGAAGGTTGTTGGCTGGTTGGTCTCCAGTCAGTGCCACTCTGGTTCTATGTGTCATGCAATTATGTGGTTTTAGGTGGGCTTATGATTGGGATTTTACATTAGGCCCTACCTATATGCACCTGGTATGTAAGCTATCATGGTTTAGATCAGCTATAATTACCAATTAAGGGGTGGATCAATTCTGTAAATTAGATATAGGGATCTATACCTATAGAATTTTGGAGGGCTTCTGTAACGAAGGCCTCTAATTCCAAACTATTCCTCCATTCATTACTTAGTTTAGGTTAAACTAAAGTAGAAAAATGAAATATAGTTTGATCTAAATGTCTGTTGTCTTTTAGACGAACGACGTAGGATTTGGTGTACCTAATAAATTTTTGAAGTCTATGGCGAGACTCATCAAAATGAATAGATAATCTAGAATAGAAACGATCGAATCGGTTCAATTTAGAAATCGTGAGGCCAGTGTAGTTTATGGTACCTTGAGTAGCTTTAAACTACATTGACTCTTCAACGGTTGAGATTTAACAAAATGAACTGCATGTTGGCATAGTTAAATCCATCTTATGCATTAATCAATGTTAATACAAAACCTTTTTTGGCTGGGAGTGTCCAGAACCACAACAATATCTCAAATAATGACAACAGTAATGACTAAACAACAAGGAAACAACGTTTCACTGCTTCGACACACTCTTGTCGTCAGATTCCAAAGTGCAACACACAAGAAAACAGGTCTCAACTTTATGACCGAGGTCAACTTAAATCTTGTGGATTTAAATGGTTGTTAAGATTAGTTTTTGTTGTGGGTGTTGGACTTAGCGTTTCTAAGTTCAAGTTGGACAATGCGACTTATAGGGTGGGAAATATGGTAGTTTAAACCTGATTAGTTTATTTACTAACTTGTGTTTGGACGACCTTATTATCCCATGAAGTCGGTGAGTTTGTGAGATCTTTGTCTTTTGTGGAGTCATTGAACGCCTTGTAAGGTTTGATCTGATTTCGATGTACCCATTTAGCAATTGGCTCTTTGCGGCCTTTGCTGATTTTGATCTCGTAGACGACTGAGGACACTTTGTCTGTTATCAGATGAGGTCCAGTCCACCTGGGCATTAGTTTGCGGGCGAGAGTTCCGGTCCCGGACTCTCCTTTCCCGGTTGCTGGGGCGAACGTATAGTACCAGACTCTGTCTCCCACTTGGAGTTCATTGTGAGAGGCCTTCTGGTCATAGTACGCCTTGCGTCCTTCAGCGGACCTTTCCAGGTTTTTCTGGGCGAAAGCAAAAGTGTTTCTGAGGTGTACATTCAAATCTTTCATGTATTGTTGTGTAGTGTAGGCTGTCGCCATGACGGCGTCGCCTGGTTGGTACAACAGGTGTAGAGGGAGAGTCATCTGTCGACCGGTCATCATCTCGAAGGGAGAGATGCCAGTTGATGTGTGTGGAGTGGCTCTTATGGCCATGAGGACCAGAGGGAGTTTCACATCCCAGTCCTTGTGGTTTGCAGCCACGTATTTCTTCAAAATACTCACCACAGTTCTGTTTGCTCTCTCAACTTGGCCTGAAGCCTGTGGGTGGTAGCCGACATGAAAGTTGGCCTTGACGCCTAGCGTCTTCCACAGTTCTTTCATCACTTCACCTGTGAAGTGTGTACCTTGGTCTGAGTTCACCCGAAGGGGAAGTCCAAACCTTGAGAATATATGATTCATTAACAACATAGCAGTTGTTTGTGCTGTGTCGTTAGGAGCTGGTAGGCATTCTACCCATTTGGTAAATGCACAGGTTACCGTGAGAAAATATTTATTTCCTCTAGAGCTCTTAGTGAGTGGTCCAACCCAGTCGATCTGGAGGTCAGACCATGGGAATGCAATGCCTCTGCTTTGCAGTGGTGCTCTGTGAAGTGGTCTGGTTGGCTGAAACTGGCCACAGACCACGCACCCTTCAATGTAGTCCTTGACATCCTTTTTCATTCCAGGCCAATAGGCAATTTGTTTTAATGCCGTCAGCGTGGCTTTATCTCCTTTGTGTCCTGCGGACGGGAGATCATGGGCATGGACTAACATTACCCCCCTTTGGTCATGGGGAACCACGAACACAGGTGAGGACGTTGGTCCATGAGCGAAAGTTAAGATGCCCTTGATTAGTTTTAGCTGTTTGCGCAGCTGATAAAGGACCTTAAGGTCTGGATCGGAATCCAGGTCGTCTTTAGACGGACTATTTTTGTTCGGATCAGTCAGGTACAGTATCATGGAGTTGATAGCAGGATCCGACTTCTGTAGTTGGATGATGTCTGGGTCAGTCAGTGCAGGTCGTACAGAGACTGCGTTGTCAGCAGGTCTGGCTGCGGCCTGTGCACGTGTGACTGCCATAACTCTGACTGAAGGTTGTGTTGGCAGAGTCTCGATTAACCAGGAGGGGTCGAAGGACCATAGAGGACCTTCGTCGGCTCCTTCTTTGGCTAAGGAGTCTGCAATGTCATTGTAGTGCTTGTCATCGCCTGGGACTCTAGAATGCCCTGGAACTTTCTTCCAGTAGATCTGTAAGTCGTGTGATGTCACCAAGTGATCACATGCCATGAAAAGCTCTTTGTGTTTGACTACTTTTCTGTCGCTTGTTAGGAAACCGTTCTGTTTCCACACAGCGAGGTGACAAGCGAAACTCAAGCGAGCATAGTTAGAGTCAGTGCAGATGACTAGCGTCTTGATGGAGCGTGCTACTACCATCTGGAGAGCTATTAGGATTCCTGCAATCTCAGCGTACTGAGAAGTCTGAGAGCCTAATTTGTAGCTGAATGTAATCTGTTCCTGGTCTTGGAGGAGGACCCCTCCAACACCTGCCCTACAGATTTTGTCGCGGAGGAATGAAGATCCATCCACGTACAATGTTGTCATATCTTTGCAGATATTGTCATCAAAGAAGTGGTGGTTCGGGTCTTCAGTCACAGGGGTTTTTTCCTCAGCCAACGGCTGGGTTGCCGGTACATCTTGTGTACACTTTTGGCAGAGTGCCAAGTCCGTCCCCAGACGTGACTTCTTGTTTTGACCATAACGTATGTCTAGGTTAAAACTTTGAAGCGCCATGAGCCACGTTGCAACACGTGAGTTTGTCACCACACCATCTCTGATGCGTTGGCTGTTCAGGAATGTCACTGGCTGGTGTTGTGTTTCCACAATGATTTTCTGTCCACCAATGTAGCTGGAGAAATGTTTTACTGCCCACACTGTGGTCAGTAAAGCTTTCTCACAGTCTGAGAATCTCAACTCGGGGCCTGCCATCGTTTTGCTGGCATAGGCCACTACACGTTTGTCTCTGTCGTGTATTTGGTATAGACCTGCACTTATGCAATGAGCTGAGAAGCCCACTTCCAAGTAAAACTCTTTGTTGTAGTCTGGGTAGACTAAACATGGGGCTGACTTGATCCTGTTTATAAGAGCGTCCATAGCCTGCTGCTGTTTGTCAGTCCAGACAAATGGAACGTCTTTCTTAAGGAGTTCAGTCAGTGGCTTTGCAAGGTCTGCATAGTTCTCTATGAACTGGTTCGAGTAGTTACACACGCCAAGAAAACTTTGTAGTTCTTTGAGACTGGTGGGGACTTTGAGATTGTCAAGGCCTTGGGTGCGAGTCAGCTGTGGTTGTACTCCGTCTGGACCTACAAGTAGGCCAACGTAGTCCACCTTGGTTCTGCACCACTGGCACTTCGACAGTGATATTTTAGCACCAGCAGTTGTTAGCTGATTCAGAACGTGGTCGATCTCAGCCAAATGTGAGTCCAGTGTTGGCTGCCTCAAGAGGACATCGTCCACATAAATCAGTGTCCCACGCTCGTGGGCGTCTGGACATGCCTTGTTCAAGAAGATGTTGAACTCTGCAGGTGAATTAGCGTAGCCAAAGGGACACCTGTTAAAGGTGTATTGACGGCCACCAAAAGTGAAAGCTAGTTTGTATTGATCCTTGTCACGCACAGGAATGGTCCAAAAACCAGAGGCGATGTCAAGGGTCGAAAAGTACTTACCATTAGTGACCTTGGGCAACTCCTGTTGGAGCTGCGTCATAGGCCATCTGGATAAGGGAACTTGTTTGTTTAGCTTTCTGTAGTCTATAGTAAGTCTCCACTTACCATTAGGTTTTAACACCGGCCATAAAGGCGCAGAGTAAGTGCTGTTACAGTATCGGATGATACCTTTTCCTAACAGGTCAGCAATGATTTCCCTGATAGGTTGATGTGCTGCCAGAGGAATCTTGTATTGTCTGACAAATGCAGGTGGAGCATCAGGCGGGGTTGGAATGCTCACTGTGTGGAGCGTGGTCAACCCACAATCCATCGAGTCAGTTGAGAATGATTTTTCATATTTTAGCAGAACTTTGCGAAGTTTGTCCCTGTCTTCATCAGTTTCCAAGGCGTCGGCCTGAGCGACCACCTGGTCTATCTGTGAAGCAAATGAGAGCGGTTCTTGTTCTCTGGGGAGCTCCAGTGAGTCCCCTTCAGTGTCATAAAACCTGTCAACAGGTAGTGCACTGTAAGTTTGAGGGCCTAGACTTTCTCCTTGGTTGAAACCGAACCTGTGGACAATGTCCCGGTCGGACTCAGTGGGGGAGAAAAGAGCTATGGCCTGTGTTGGTTTTGTGAACAAGACTCGCCCCGAATGATGACTTGGGATCAAGTTTTCTGGGAGTCCTCCCAGAAATGGAATGCTTAGTTCAAAATCATGAAAATCAGTAGAGATCAACCATCCTAGCTGTGAGCGCTTTGGGATCAGTACCTCTTCTGTGCTCGTGTTACACACAGCGACAGTCGTGGTTCTGCCGTCGAGGGTCACTTGGCATGTGGCCTCCATGGACAGTCCTAAGTTGAAAAACATAGGAGATGGTTGAAAGCATGCCTGTTTTGTTCTAATAGCCTGTCCTTTCATGATGTGAATCATCACCGGCTTGTTCATAACCTGAGGTGGCACCACAGTGTTATGGCTGTTAGCAACCTGGCAGACCTCTGGAATGGTCTGTCCAGCCTTAAGGTTCTCTGTGGTTAACACAGGAGAGTCCTTCGTGGCTGTATCTAGTGACCACAGTGCATTGTTGTTGACGTCCACTCGGACACCTAATCTTACCAAAATGTCGGAGCCTATGTAGGTTGCATGTGGTAAGTTCGGGACCACGAGGAACGGGTGATCCAGTTCTCGTTGGTTCCAGATTAGTTTAAGGTCAATGATCCCTTTAGCAGTCATTACCTGTTTATCGTTGGGGTCTAACGGGAAGCGGAAAGCCTTTTTGTTCATTCCGAGACCCAACTGTTTCTTAACCAAGGTTCCAAAGAAAGCTTGGCTGATCGCTGATTTCTCCGTCCAAGGGGACAGAACAGCATCATCGGTGTGGGATCCTTGAATCTCAACACCTTTGACTACCTGTGGTAGGTAGTGTTCGGTGAGTGCCAACTGTTTCAGCTCGCAGAGGGGGCTCTCTTGTTGGACCTCTACTGCCTCACCTGTAGTTGGAGGTTCACCCACAGGGATTGTGCTCTCGTCTGAGCATTCCCTTTTGCCTTCCGCGGTACCTGCCGTTAGACGGTCAGTGTTACTCTGTGTAGGCATATCGATCGGCAGTGGTTGACTCACTCTGGTCCACATTGTCTGATCGCCATAATCTATAACCGCGTCGAAGCGGTTTATAAAGTCTTGGCCAACCAAAAATGGGCATGAGTCAACGGTGGACACGTATACCGGGTGGTATAGTGTCGTCTCACCAATCTGCATGTGAACCATTGCTATAGCTGTTAGGGTTGTACTCGTCTCCGAGAGACCCTGCAAAACTATAGCACATTCTCTGAGGGGTATTTCCCTGTCAACACCGCTAGCGGCCAGCCGCAGCTCTTCTAACAGTGTGGGTGACATAACGGATATGTCTGCCCCACCATCCAAGAGGGCCTCTTTTCTGAGGATCCCTTCCAACGTGATGGACAGGTAAGCCTTCTTAGCGGGCCCCTTTCTGATAATGTCACACAGGAACTCACCAGGTTGTCTCCGACGTTTATCACGCCTACCCCTGACTGTGTGACCTTCATTTATCAGTACTGTTAGTGCAGACACACATGGGTCTGACTGTTCAGTTCGTGGCGAGCCACTTTCAACGGTGAGTGAGCTTTCCCCCCCTTTTTCTGACGAGGGGTGCTCAGGCTCCGTAACAATGAAGTCATGGTTACAGTCAACGTTCTGTTGACTGTCACATTCTGGACTGTCAACGATTCGACTGTCATTACCCTGATTGTCAGCATCCTGGCCACCAATGTCTTGGTGACTGCCAGCAACTGTGGCATTGTTGTTGTTAGAATGTTCAGAGTTACTATCAATGATAGTGCTACACATCACACCGGGTTTGTTCTCATTTTTAGTATTTTCCCACGTGTCGAACATCTGACGTATTTCCTCCTTGACTTCTGGGGACAGAGGGCTACGGCCTTTCCTCCGGGACTTCTGCGATTTTTTGTCTGTCTCGGACTGTTCAGTTTGAGGGGTAGGGGGAGCAGGTCCACGGCGTGGGGGCCCCTTCCGGGCCCAGACTGGCTTCGGGTGTCCCCTCTGGGACCACCCTTGGTTCGGGGGTTCCTGCTGGGACCACCCTTGGTTATATGGGTTACCCTTGTACCCATAATCTTTACTCGTTGGACGCGCACCCCCCTTTTGATCCTTTTGTTCACCCTCCGTGTTTTGCTTGAGCCACCTTGGGTTTTTCCTCAAGCGGACACCCCCACTTTGTGGTTTGTCAGGGTGAAAGGTCTGTTTCTTTTCGCCTGTCGGTGGATAGGGAGCTGGTGCTCGCGTCCCTTCCAGTTCCAGCGATTGGGAGTCGGCTCTCGCACTCGTGAACACCTCTACGGGTGTTCTGCATTCCATGCGGGCCTCGAAAACATTTACGGCGCATTGTTTCATTTCCTTGATGGTCTTGTCTCTGAAATTAGCCATCACTTGAACTGACTCTTTTATATCAGGGTGGAGGTTTTTACCGAAAAGGTATTTAAAACCTACGTCGTCCTCCATGCCCGGTTCATTGCGATTACCAAAGAAAGCCTGGAACATTCTCTGGTAATATGCCTGTGGATGCTCCTTCTTACCTTGCACGACCTTCTCGGCATCAGGGTAGCCACCAGGCCCCATGTTTGGAGTGAACTCTCGTATAAGAGTATCACGCAACAGTTTGTAATCTGTTTTTATGGCGTCCGGTTGGCGAACAATGAAGTTATATACAGGCCAGTCTGCGGTGAGCCTGATCAGCGCAATTTTATCCTCAGCAGTAGCATTTGGAAAATTACCCAGCTGGAAATCAAGAGAGTCTAGGTAGTTCTTTGTATAGATTGAACCCAACGGCCCTGGCTCAAAGCGTTGAATGTATCTAGAAAGCTTCTGGAGTTCAGGTATTGGAATAGAAAGTTTAGCATCATTGCTATTCCCATTTACCTGTGATCCATGTGCAGGTGTTGATGTTGAGGACGCAAGTCCCTGCTCCGACTGGCGGGTCTTAACAGGTACGGTGAGCTGTTCTGCATCACCGCGTGGAGGTGGTGGGGGTGGTGGTGTGATGCCTTGAGAATGCTTTGCCACAACATCCACCCACCTCTCCCTTTCTTTAAAGAGGTTTTCTTTAGTTAAGGTCAGTTCCACCTTACTTTCAGTCAATTCTCTGCGTAAACAATCAACTGCAGTTTGTAGCGCTGTGCACTGTTCACTGAGT
>JBBPBX010064687.1:0-13226 GCA_038048925.1 Garcialebias charrua | reverse complement strand
TCACGGACAGGCTCAAACTCTTTCCGAAAGTTGCTTTTAATCCGATTTTGTTAGATGCTACTCGTAAGCTAACAACAGGATGTCAACAGGGCGCCACCATTTTGCCTCGGCGCACTAGCGGCCAGAAAGAATAATTACAGCCATCTAGTGGTTAGAAATAAGCTGAACATCTGCTGGATAAATCCATCCATCCATCCATCCATTTTCTTCCGCTTATCCGGGGTCGGGTCGCGGGGGTAGCAGCCTAAGTAGGGAGGCCCAGACTTCCCTCTCCCCAGCCACTTGGAGCAGCTCCTCTGGGGGAATCCCAAGGCGTTCCCAGGCCAGCCGAGAAACATAGTCCCTCCAGCGTGTCCTGGGTCTTCCTCTGGGTCTCCTCCCGGTGGGACATGCCCGGAACACCTCACCAGGGAGGCGTCCAGGAGGCATCCTAACCAGATGCCCGAGCCACCTCAACTGGCTCCTCTCGATGTGGAGAAGCAGCGGCTCTACTCCGAGTCCCTCCCGGATGACTGAGCTTCTCACCCTATCTCTAAGGGAGAGTCCAGCCACCCTGCGGAGAAAACTCATTTCAGCCGCTTGTATCCGAGATCTTGTTCTTTCGGTCATAACCCAAAGCTCATGACCATAGATGAGGGTGGGAACGTAGATCGATCGGTAAATTGAGAGCTTTGCCTTTTGACTCAGCTCTCTCTTCACCACGACAGACCGGTACAGCGCCCGCTTCACTGCGGACGCTGCACCTATCCGCCTATCGATCTCACGCTCCAGTTTTCCCTCATTCGTGAACAAGATCCCGAGATACTTAAACTCCTCCACTTGGGTAAGGACCTCCTCCCCGACCCGGAGAGGGCACGCTACCCTTTTCCGGCTCAAGACCATGGCCTCGGATTTGGAGGAACTGATCCTCATCCCGGCCGCATCACATTCAGCTGCAAACCGCTCCAGCGAAAGCTGTAGATCACGAGCTGATGAAGCCAATAGGACCACATCATCTGCAAAAAACAGAGAAGCGATTCTAAGGCCACCAAAACGGATCCTCTCAACACCTTGGCTGCGCCTAGAAATTCTGTCCATAAAAGTTATAAACAGAATCGGTGACAAAGGGCAACCTTGGCGGAGTCCAACTCTCACCGGAAACGAGCCTGACTTACTGCCAGCGATGCGGACCAAGCTCTGACACCGGTCGTACAGGGACCTAACAGCCCATATCAAAGGGCCTGGTACCCCATACTCCCGGAGTACCCGCCACAGAACCCCCCGAGGGACGCGGTCGAATGCCTTTTCCAAGTCTACAAAGCACATGTAAACTGGTTGGGCAAACTCCCACGCACCCTCCAGGACCCTGCTGAGGGTGTAGAGCTGGTCTAGTGTTCCACGACCAGGACGAAAACCACACTGCTCCTCCTGAATCCGAGGTTCGACTATCCGACGGACCCTCCTCTCCAGAACCCCTGAATAGACCTTACCAGGGAGGCTTAAGAGTGTGATCCCTCTATAGTTGGAACACACCCTACGGTCCCCCTTTTTGAATAGGATAAATGATTAATAAAAATCACTGATTTTTATTTGAAATAACATCTTTAATGTTATTCTGTGCACAAACACTCCAGTTTATTTTAAATACAAAATTATTTAGAATAACAAACAGAATTACCTTTTTTCTCCTATAAACTGTCAACTATGTGTAGTAAAACAGTTTCACTGAAACTGAAATTACATATTTTTAAGGCATGATGAGACAGCATCCTGGGAACATTTTAGTGTGATCATTACATTTATTTCAAGACTTTTAAAAAGCGTTTGAGTGATGAACAATAAGCTTGGGTCAGGAATAACTGTTTTAAATAAATAAGTTATATTTAAAGTTAACAATGCACTGAGTGCATTTAACTTGTACAAGTTCACAGAGGTTAAAACCTAGAAAGTAGGTACCTGTGAATAAGATACTTATTAAACACAGTGAAACAAATAATATCAAAAAGCTGATTAGTGATTAACTCACTGCTAATTGAGAGGTACGATTTATCTGCATGCACTGAAGTAACAACCATCTTATTGATTTTTTCACAAAATCAAAACAAAGATGGAAGTTAAAAAAGGTGCAACAAGTGATTGGTTCTGCTCTTTGCCAGACCCAACGTGGTATAAAAGCCAAGAACCGGTTTCCCCTGCACCGTGTCCAATGTTTGTAAAGTATGGGCACCTAGCTGACTCATACAACAGAGGGTCCCAAGAGGAACCCCCAAACACAGGACTTGCTCCCCTTGCACCTCGCACAGAGATAAAATCTGTCTCACAGCATGGTGACTATTCAGCTACCCTGAATGTCTTGCAGAAAGAAGGTGAACATCCATTATTGTTCTATGAAAGGATCCCACGGGCTTATTCAGGTGACATAAAGGAACCGGGCCTGGAAGAACAGGGGCTTTTCAAAGTCGCTTTCACCTCTAATCTAATCTGATATAAGAATCAGGGTGCCATGGCACACCTTGATCCCTTTTAAAGCAACACCTATCGAAGAAATAAAGCAGTGCGCTATGAATGTTTTCAAGGCTTACATGCAAACCAAGACACCCTTACAGGTGTCCCCCAGGTGAGTTGGCAGAAGCTCACGCTAAGCATGGTGGATACCTAGCTACGAAGCACATCTTGCAAGAGGAAGATGAACACCCATTACTGTTCTGTGATAGAATTAAAAAAGCATATTTTGGTGACCAAAATGAACCAGACATGCAGGAAGATGAAAGTTTTAAACTTCTTTTCAGCTTCAATCTCCACCCCACGCTAGGAAAAGTTCTACACCTCACGTGTTATTACAAAAACACAATCGATGAGATAAAACAATGTGCTATAAACGTTTTTGAAGCTCACATGCAAAGCAAAACACCTTCAGAGGTGTACCCAGGTCAAAAGGTCAAACCCCAGTCGCTAAAAATAGGAGAGGTTCCTTCTCCTACAGAAAGTGAGAAAAAACAAGATTTTCACACTAACAAACAACGAAATGTTGGTGCCAGCTGGTACAGTGACACAAAGTGGTTTCAAGGGAGCCCTGCTCCTTGTGCACCTCAGATTGAGAAGTCTGAGACAAGCAAAGAACCACAACAGTTGGGTATCCGCTCTACAAGAGACCCGACGTGGTTTGGCCGAGCCACAGAGCATAAATGCCAAGGTCTACAGTGGGGTGAACTTCCAAAGCTTTGGAAGTATGGGTACCTATATCCATGTGACGATGGGCGGTCTCATAAGGAACCCCCGAGCCATGGAACTGGACCTACCGCAACTTGGACAGAACAGTTCGAGACATGCACAAAGTCACAAAAGCCCCAGGAAAATGGCCCAACACCTCCGCGCTCAGAAGAGACAGAGGAAGTAAGTAGTTTGTTAGATGATTTGAATGTTACAGTGGTTGACCAACCTGATACAATGAGTGGCGTTATCATTGATAATAACACAAACATCATTGTTCAACCTGGTGAAGCGATGTGTAGCACTGTCTTTTACAAATGCCTCTTTTCCACCGCTCGGCTCGGCTCGGGTTGGATCGGCTCAGGTCGGCTCAGTTCGGGTCGGGTCACATCTATGTTCTGTTTCCACAGCTTTTTTGTACCCCTTCTGTGGGCGGGGTCCAGAATCCTACTCGTCTTACCACATGGTGGCAGTAGTGTTCCCTCAAGCTATTTACTACAGTACTAGCCACCACTAGAAGAAGAACACAATAAAGGCTTTGACAGAATGTTGTGAAAGAGATGTCATGCTATAATGAGTACCTCATGAGCTGTAATCTTTAAACCCAATTCATAATCCTACCTTGTTGCCTTCTTTAAACCCATGTATTTTCCAATTTAGTATTTTTACAATAAAGATGTATTAAAGCATATTTTATTATTTAGTTATGCACAAGGTGCTTGATAAAGTTGCAAAACCATATTTATCTGAGCTGCTTCAACCTTCCTGCCCTCCCCGATCTCAGATCAGCTGAGCAGTTGCTGCTGACAGTCCTCAAAACTTTTTAAATCTTATTTAAAAACACACATTTATTCCTTGGCTTTTAACACGTGATCTTATCTTTTATGGCATGTTAACACACCTGCAGTAAGACTGGTATATGTATTTATTTTTGTATGCTTTTTATAGTTTTTAATTAACTTGTCTTTTATGTTATTGTACAGCACTTTGGTTGACCCTGTGGTTTTTAAAATGTGCTTTATAAATAAAGTTGATTTAAAACATCACACTGTGATCTTTGAAACTGCCAGAGTTTCCCTGGTAAAGTTGCTGCTGGGTGGTAGATGGTAGATGGATGGTCTGTGAATTCTTTAACTTTAAACTGTCCAAAGGACTTTGGCCACTTTTAATTTTTGACTTTTTTTGTATGACTTCATCCTAGAACCAAATAATTTATAACGTAATAACAGTTGAGCAGATTCTAATAATCTTTATCTTATGATTCTTTAAAGGTCAAATGCAAATGGAAAGTTCTCTTAACTTCCAGTATGGATTTAAACACAATACACACTTCGCATTATAAAATAAGTTTAGGAAATTGAATGTTCGAGGACACCACTTAAGAAAATATAACGTTTAATAGGAAAAGTTTGAAGTGACAAACAGAAGTAACAAATTTCCATCTGGTGTCTCACGTCTTCCTCCAGAAGATGACACAGGTTGTTGAATTCTGGCGATTTTCTTCTGTTGACTGTAAAAGAAAAATGTGATTAATTTAGTCCAGAAACTGTTTTTTTTTTTAAACAACACAGTGTGATCACAACATGTTCATATACTAAATGTATCCTGTTGGAGTTATTTGAAATAAAATTCAATGTTTTATAGACATAAATGTGTCAAGCTACCTCCATAAATTTTCTCCCTTGTACTTTGTATCACATATTATCAATTCTATCAAAAACCACATAGCTGATCAAAAAAGGCGTTCAATACAGGATCAACTGGACATTATTTGTCTGCAACAAATAAAGTCCAGTTGATCCTGTATTGAACGCCTTTTTTGATTTCATCATGTCCTGGACGACTGAGAATCTTCACCAGCACATAGCTGATATTTTTCAAAAAAATCTAGTGTGATCACAACATGTTCATATACTAAATGTATCCTGTTGGAGTTATTTGAAATAAAATTCAATGTTTTATAGACATAAAGACACCTCCATTAATTTTCTCCCTTGTACTTTGTATCACATATTATCAATTCTATCAAAAACCACATAGCTGATATTTTTCAAAAAAATCTAGTGTGATCACAACATGTTTATATACTAAATGTATCCTGTTGGAGTTATTTGAAATAAAATTCAATGTTTTATAGACATAAAGACACCTCCATTAATTTTCTCCCTTGTACTTTGTATCACATATTATCAATTCTATCAAAAACCACATAGCTGATATTTTTCAAAAAAATCTAGTGTGATCACAACATGTTCATATACTAAATGTATCCTGTTGGAGTTATTTGAAATAAAATTCAATGTTTTATAGACATAAAGACACCTCCATTAATTTTCTCCCTTGTACTTTGTATCACATATTATCAATTCTATCAAAAACCACATAGCTGATATTTTTCAAAAAAATCTAGTGTGATCACAACATGTTCATATACTAAATGTATCCTGTTGGAGTTATTTGAAATAAAATTCAATGTTTTATAGACATAAAGACACCTCCATTAATTTTCTCCCTTGTACTTTGTATCACATATTATCAATTCTATCAAAAACCACATAGCTGATATTTTTCAAAAAAATCTAGTGTGATCACAACATGTTCATATACTAAATGTATCCTGTTGGAGTTATTTGAAATAAAATTCAATTTTTATAATTTATTTTCGTTGTGCAAGCACAGTTTTGGAAGGAGTCAAAGCGAAACTACTTTAAATGCAGCATATTTGACCACTACGTGACAATATTAAAGCGTGGTTAAGCTCAGGAGCCCTCGTACTATAAAGTCAGCTATGAAATATATTTTATATCTGTTCATTGAGCTACATTTAAAGACATAAAGCCGCCCGCGCGCCGCGTGTTGCTCGTGGCGAACCTGCTTTTTAAAATCCTGCAGTTTTGAGCAATACGTGATTTTATTAAGGACACGTTCAGCTGAAGACCCATCTTTGCTATAAATTTTAAAAATAATAATTGTTTTTACCGTGTTATTCATGTAAAGTCCTGCAGTGATCACTTCCCTCGCTTCCGTGAAAACTGCTCGAGTCTCCTCCTTCCTACTTCCAGAGCGGGTGAGCTCGCCTCAGTACCCCTCTGAAACCAGCCCGAAAATCTCAAGAAATCTCGCGCGGCTTAGCACGGAATATCCGTTGGAAAAGGATGAAAGGGGGTCTCTGCGACGCACATATGACGTAACATCCGACCCGAGCCGACCGGTGGAAAAGGGGCTAAAGACTCAGAGCACATAGTTGACAACGAAAACGTCAACATTGCCAAAGATACTGATAGCAAACACATTGCTGGTAGTCAACAACATCCTGAAGGTCATGATGCTGATAGCCAACATGATGCTGACAGTAACCAAGATTACACAGATAGCGGTACACGTAAACAAAAACGTGTGCCAAGACCTAAAAGGTTTCTGTGTAACTTTATCAAAAGGGGGGTAGCTAAGAAAGCTTACCTGCCAATCACACTTGAAGGGGTCCTCACGCGTGAAGCCCTCCTGGACGGCAGTGCAGACATAACTATTATGCCAGCCAAACTGTTTGAGGAGCTAAGGACCGTCGCTAACGGTGTTAACAGGCAAATACCCTTCGTGGAAAGTGCTATTGAGCTACAGGGCCTCGCAGAGATGAGAACAACCCTGACAGCTATAGCCATGGTTCACATGCAGATTGGCAAAATGACACTATACCACCCAGTATACGTGTCTACACTTGACTCACTCCCATTTTTGGTTGGCCAAGATTTTATAAACCGCTTCGACGCAATTATAAATTATGGTGATCAGACGATGTGAGCCACAGTGAGCAATCCACTGCCAATCGAGGTGCTTCCCCAAGGTCAGGACACTAACTGTCTGTCAGCAAATACCGCAGAAGGCACATGGGAACCCCCAACCGAAAGCACAGGCCCGGTAAGTGAACCTTCAACTACAGGTGAGATAGAAGAGACCCAACAGTTGGACCAGACTCTGGCCCAACAAGAAAGCCTCCTCTGCGAGCTGAAACACTCAGCGCTCACTGAACACTACCTACCACAGGTAGTAAAAGGTGTTGAGATCCAAGGATCCCACACCGATGATGCTGTACTGTCCCTTGGGACAGAGGAATCAGCAATCAGCCAAGCTTTCGATGAAACCTTGGTTCAAGGTTCACCTTGTCTAGAACTAATCAGAAATGACATAGTTTTTACAGACTCAAAGAGCCCCTCTTCAGTCAAGAGGTGGGAAGACACACAAAACAATGACAGTGACCCGTCGCAGACTGACAAGTCAGACACACCTGCGACTGGGCAGACAGTTGTGTCATGCCTGAATTACACAGAAAGAGGTAAACGTGAGAAGAAACGTTGGCCGAAACCTAAAAGGTTCCTGTGCACGGTTCCCGATAAACTGCGAAAACAGCTTAAACTAAACAATGGCGTCCTAACTCGAGCCCATGGACGGACGTCTTCACCTGTGTGCGTGGTCCCCCATGACCACAGGGGGGTGATGTTAGGTCATGCCCAAGACAAAGACAAAGATTTCAATAACCCCACAAACGACAAAAATCTCGGAAACTCACAGACTTCATGGGAAAATAAGGTCGTCCAAGCACACGATAGTAAATAAACTAAACAGTTTAAACTATATTAGTTGCAAAAAGAATTTGTTCCAACTAGAACTTAGAAACACTAAGTCTAAAAACCCACAACTAAAAAACTAACCTTAACAACCGTTTAAATCTGTAGGATTTAATTGACATCAGTTATAAAGCTAAGACTTGCTTTTCTTGTCTGTGATACGTAGGAATCTGACGACAGAGTGAGTTGAAGCAGTGAAACGTTGTTTTCTAGTTGCTTAATTGCTACTTTTGTTGTTATTGAAGTTTGGTATTGTTTTCTGAACACTCCCAGCCAAAAGAGGTTTTGCATTAATGTTAGTTGAAGACTTAAGTGGATTTAACTATGCCAACATGCTGCTCATTTTGTTAAAAACCTAAATAAGTCAAGAGTCCTTGTAGATTAATGCTACTTAAGGTACTATAATCTACACTGATCTCACAATCATTTAAGTAGAACCGATTCGATCGTTTCTATTCTAAGATTATCTATTCATTATGATGAGTCTCGCCATTGACTTCAAAATTTATAGGGAATACACTAATCTTGCGTCGTTCGTCTAAAAGGACAACAGACATTTAGACCAAACTATATTTTCTTTTCTATTTTTAGTTTAACTTTAAACTAAATTATGAATGGAGGAATAGTTTGGAAGAAGAGGCCTTCGTTACAGAAGCCCTCCTGAACCTTCTATATGTATAGATCCCTATACCTGATTTTTACAGCATTGATCCACCACTTACTTGGTTTCTGTAGCTTATCTAAACCATGATAGCTTACATACCAGGTGCATATAGGTAAGGCTAATGTAAAATCCCAATCTTAAGCCCACCTAAAACCACATAAATGCGTGACACATAGAACCAGAGTGGCCCGGACTGGAAACCAACCAGCCTGCAACGTTCGATGTGGGGACCTGTTACTCCAATGTTGGTCTTCAACCTTCATCCAAGGGCCACCTCCTCTGCGTCGTTCGAGGGATCCCCTCTACATGCTGATTAAAACCATTGTTACTGATGAAATCAACAACTTTAATCGTTATGGAATTACCGCTATGAAAATACCGATGTGGATTATAAGACTTTGTTTTCCAAGGGATCACAGACTCAGTTTTCTAAGGGTTAACAGACTCAGTTTTCCAAAAGATTAAAAGCTTATTGCAATGGGATTACCTACGAACAGTATGGAATTTCCAAAAATATTATGGGATTATAATTTTAGATTTTTCTTTTTCCACTTGCTTCATTACATAAAGTTCAGAGACATTCAGTGGTATCCTTTCGTGTTGGAACTCATCCCCAAGGACAGGCGATGATTTCCAAAAAGGGGGACTGTAGCGGAACAGGCCCTCATGCTTGACTTTCAATTACACCTTTTCACATCTCTCTACAACTTTGAGTGTTACACTTTTTTTTAAGCTCTCAAGGAGACAAGTGGACACTACAGGTAGTCCCCGACTTACGAGCGAGTTCCGTCCCTAGGGGGCGCTCGTATGTCAAAAATTCATAAGTAGGATCAATAATTTTTTTTATTTTATTTTAGAAATGAATACATGTACAGTACTGTACAGTCACCAAGCACTTAGCCTATCCTAACTGTTTTTAAAGATGAAGGAGTGAGTTTAATTGTCTCCCTTTCACATAAAGGAAGCTAGCTCTCTTTATGGGAATGGAGCCTGCATGGAGGAGAGAGACAATTCCATTCACTTTTTCATCTTTAAAAACTGTGTTAGGATAGGCTAAGTGCTTGGTGACTGTACAGTAATGTATATTTATATATTTATTAAAATATACTGTACAACAAAGGTGGGCCTCAGACCGCTAGGGAGCGCTAATACGCTAATCCGCTAATCCGCTTATAGCGTACCTAAACAATTTGTCAGCGTTACAGCGGATTAACTAACTTTTATAATTCAAACGCGGATTTACACTATTTTTATTTAAAATGCAGGACCGCTAATAACTAATTATCTATCAGTAAAAACGAAAAAACTTATTTACGGGCTCTCGTTGGCTCTCGTAGCTGCTTGTTTACCTTTTTCCCCCTTAGTGAGGGAGCAGAGAGGAGGGAGGGGAAGCAGAGGGGAGAACAGACGCGGATCTACCATGTAGGCAAATTATACCGTTGCCTGGGGCTCCCAATCAGCAGGGGCCCCGGCCCAGCCACGCCCTGGCCAGTCACCTACATCCCTAACATTGCTCATGCTTGTTAATGTACATTTAACATACAAATAGTTATAGTTACAATGAAAACGATCATTAAAAACGTAATACAAAAACCGGTCGATTTCTGTATCCCCCTACTAAAAATGGACTATTCCATCTTGACATCTTCCGGGTCAGAGGTGAACTCGTGCTAACACTCTGGCTAGCTGGTTGCGCTCGGTGCCTTCATAAATCATGAGAGAACCCCGTTGTATCAAGCCAAATTAACGCGGCCGAAGGACTGTATTGTGTGTTTTGTGTCAACCACTCGACGGTGAGTCATTCGTTTTATGTATTTGGGTTCCATTATGAAATAGAAATGCGGTGGCGACACGCCCATGTATTTGAGATTTAAAAGTGGTCTTAGTGATTAAAAGATCATTCTCTTTTTGTCAATTTCATAGCCTAATAGAATAGATATAACTAAAGTATTAAATAAATCCTTTGATTTTTGTAATTTCATCCTTTTAGGATAATTTTAGTTACTTTTCATTAAATTTGTTGACTTTCTATAGAAATTTGGAATTGGTTTAATTTATTTTGGGTTGCGCAAGAAAAAAGAAATTACTATTATGAGATTGTCTTGTATTGCTTCTTTTGTAAAAAAATGAACAAATTTAATAAACATAAACATAAACATAAACTATTTGTTTTTTGAAACAATATTGAAGTAAATTAAGCTTAATTGACTCTTATATGAATTAAGCCAGCCACTAGGGAGCACAAGCCAGTGTATCTCTTGTGCCGGTCCCAAGCCCGGGTAAATGGTGAGGGTTGTGTCAGGAATGGCATCCGACGTAAAACACTTGCCAAAACCATAATGCGAGTTCATCAAAGTGAAACCATACCGGATCGGTCGAGGCCCGGGTTAACAACGTCCGCCACCGGTGCTGTTGACAAACAGGGTGCCGGCGGAAATTGTACTACTGTTAGTCGAAGACGCCGAGGAGGAAAACGTGTCAGGAGACAGAGGGAGAGGAGGAAAGTGAAGAATGTAGGACTGAGGGTTGTAACTCTAAATGTGGGGACAATGACGTGTTGTGGCAGGGAGAGAGTGTGGCCAGACAGCATCGGATGGTTGTATGTAGAATGACTGTTGTTGCGAAGAAGAGAAAAAGAGTAAAATCAGAGAAGAAGACCAAATGGTGGAAGCTAAAGAAGGAAGAATGTTGTGAGAAATTCAGAGACGAGCTGTTAAAGGCTCTGGGTGGTAAGAAAGAGCTTCCAAGTGACTGGGCTACTACAGCAACAGTAATTAGAGAGACAGGTAGGAAGGTACTTGGTGTGTCATCTGGACAGAGAATGGATGATAAGGAAACCTGGTGGTGGAATAGTGAAGTGCAGGACGCCATTCAAAGAAAGAGATTAGCCAAGAAGAAATATGACAGTGAGAGGACTGAAGAGAGGAGACAGGAATATAAGGAGATGGGACATAGAGCAAAGAGGGAAGTAGCTAAGGCAAAGCAGAGGGCGTACAATGAGTTGTATGGGAGACTGGACACTAAAGAGGGCGAGAAGGACTTGTACCGATTGGCAAGACAGAGGGATCAGGCTGGAAAGGATGTGCAGCAGGTTAGGCTTATTAAAGATGGGAATGGTAATGTTCTAACAAGTGAGGAGTGTGTGATGGGAAGATGGAAGGATTACTTTGAGGAGCTAATGAATGAAGAGAATGAAAGAGAAAGAAGAGTGGAGGTCATAGAAACTGTGGACCAGGAAGTGGGAAAGATTAGTGAGGGTGAAGTCCGGAAAGCTCTGAAAAGAATGAAGAAGGGGAAGGCAGTAGGACCTGATGACATACCAGTGGAGGTTTGGAAATGTCTTGGAGAGATGGCAGTGAGGTTTTTGACTCAAATATTTAATGGAATATTTGAGGGTGAGAAAATGCCTGAGGAATGGAGAAGAAGTGTGCTGGTTCCCATTTTTAAGAACAAGGGTGATGTACAGAGTTGTAGCAACTACAGGGGAATTAAGTTGATGAGCCACACGATGAAGATTTGGGAGAGAGTTTTGGAAGGAAGGCTTAGACAAGATGTGACTATCTGTGAGCAGCAGTATGGTTTCATGCCAAGAAAGAGCACCACAGATGCCATCTTTGCTTTGAGGATGTTGATAGAGAAGTACAGAGAGGGTCAGAAAGAACTCCATTGTGTGTTTGTGGATTTAGAAAAAGCATATGACAGGGTGCCAAGAGAGGAGGTGTGGTATTGCATGAGGAAATCTGGAGTGGCAGAAAAGTATGTTAGACTGGTACAGGACATGTATGAGGACAGCAGGACAGTGGTGAGATGTGCTGTGGGTGTGACAGATAGCTTCAAGGTGGAGGTGGGATTGCATCAAGGATCGGCTCTGAGCCCCTTCTTGTTTGCTCTGGTGATGGACCGACTAACAGATGAGGTCAGGCAGGAATCCCCATGGACTATGATGTTTGCAGATGACATTGTGATCTGTGGTGAGAACAGGGAACAGGTGGAAGAGAACTTGGAGAGGTGGAGGTATGCACTTGAAAGAAGAGGAATGAAAGTCAGTCGTAGTAAGACAGAGTACATGTGTGTGAATGAGAGGGAGGCCAGTGGAACAGTGAGGCTACAAGGAGCAGAGGTCACAAAGGTGCAGGACTTCAAGTACTTGGGGTCCACTGTCCAGGAAAATGGGAAATGTGGTAAAGAGGTGAAAAAGAGAGTCCAGGCAGGATGGACCTTAACCCAACTTAACCCCGAATTGCTCCCGGTAGGACTGGTTGGCGCCTTGCATGGCAGGCTACCGCTACAGGTGTATGAATGTGTGTATGAATGGGTAGATGGCTGGTACTGTGAAGCGCTTTGGGGCTGGAAAGCGCTATATAAGTAAGCTCCATTTACCATTTACCATTCAGACGTTGATGAGGTAGTTTAAAAGATTTTCACCAATGATGCACGGAGTGGATGAGGTTTGATTATTGCTGTCTTGATTGACACACCTGTTCAGTGTTGCACAGAGGACCTACAGAGCGGGTCAGGGTGGTGGTTCTGGTGTTTCAAAAGAACTGCTCACTGCTCGGCCTCCTTGGGAATGTTTACTCCAGAGTGTAGGAAGTGAATTTAATTGCTGTTTCATCTAACTGACGTGTATTTTAAATTTCTCCTCCTTAAGTTTGTTTCCCACGATGCCTCGTCACAACTACCACCTGGTGGCCCCGCGGGTTCGAGCTCTGTGTGAAAAACACAGGATTCCTTACGAGATGAAAACTTTG
>JBBPBX010064686.1:9861-20182 GCA_038048925.1 Garcialebias charrua | reverse complement strand
ATATATATATATATATATATATATATATATATATATATATATATATATACAGGTAACCCCCTACCTACGACTCCATCGACCTACGGCGGCCCGGACCTACGAACGTATCATATTTAATAAAAATATGACATTACTGTATTAAAAAAAAAATTTTTTTTTTTTGTGTGTTTTAATGTTCTTAATTTCATGTGTACAGCACTTTGTTGCAGCTGTGGTTGTTTTAAAGGCTTTATAAATAATAATTATGATAAAAATGATCATTTCTGATCATTTTTGTCATGATTGCGCAATAATTGTGCAACTTCCGGTCATAACAGGAAGAAGGTCTCAAGTTTTCACGGTCACAAATTAAGGCAGAACACCGGAGGCCATCTTAGGTCAGTCACGGCTGCTTTGAAACTCTCCAGTTTACAGGGTTACTAGTTAAAGCAGAACACCGGACGCCATCTTAGGTCATAGTTACGGCTGCAGGCAGCCAGGTTTGGAAGACTGGTGACCAGGATGGCTTCATTCATTTGCCCACTGCATGGCAGGTGATCCCACACACCCACTACACAGCTGCTTCAGACTGCTGCCATCAGGGAGGAGACTGAGGAGTCTCCAGGCTCGAACCAGCAGACTGAGAGACAGCTCTGTTCATCAGGCAGTCAGGATGCTAAACACTCTGCCTGCTCTGCCCCCCCTCCCATTTGAACTGCCTTAACACTAAAACTTTCTCACACATTACCACTCAACACAAAGATTTTAACACTGGACTCTGTGTCATCAAACGGGTTATTCACTAAACTCTCGGTCATGTGCTCATACAGTTTGCACTACTTCTCATACTTGCACTAATGTTTGTATTACATCACTGCCTATAATCATAATACTGTTTACATTCTCTGTTTACATTTATTAATACTGTTTACTTTTATTACTACTGCTTACATGTAATTACTACTGTTTACATTTACACTACTCTAATATCTACACCACTGCTGATACATATACAGTGTGCTCTGAACGGTCTTATTTAGGGATGCCCAATGTGCCTTACTGCATATGCCACTTTTTGCCTCTATAACAACATCAACTACTACCTCATACATATACTGTGTACATTAACTCATACGCTGCTTTGCCACTTTGCAAATGTCAATGCTAGAAACCTTTAGTTTATTTTAGTTATACTTTTTATACTCTTTTTTTATACTAGTATGCAAAAACTCAGGACAGTATTATGTTCATTAAATGTTTAATGTTTTAGTTTTAGAGTTGGTGTAAATTTTCATACTCTTATACCACTATGCAAAAAACTCAGGACAGTGTTAGTTTTACTATTTTATGCTTATGTCTATTATTATATGTTTCAGTGTTTCAATGTTTAGATGTTTACTGTTGCACCGAGGGACTGAGAGAAACGCAATTTCGGTCCTGTGTATGTCCTGTACAGTACATATTGCAGATCTGACAATAAAGTTGACTTTGACTTTGACTTGACTTTGATATGGATTAATTACGAGCTGGAAACGTCTCTGTGAACTTTGTGGATGTCTCAGGCAGCTGCAGATTTATCGCCGATGGTGCCAGGCCGCCGCGAGAACACCTCCGGCCTGGCTAGCTCCAGAAGCTAACAAGGGAGCTAACACGGGACGCAGCAGCGGCTTTGACCACCTCCAAGTAAGAAATTATATTTTTATTTAATTTATATTTTTATTACTGTACTGTATTAATTAATTACACTGTGTTAGGTGTGTTAGGATAGGCGAAGTACGTACTGTACAGTACTTGGTACCACAAAAAAAAATAAAAAATACAGGACATCCCCGAGTGACGAGGGTACGGAAGGTCTGACCTGCGAACAGATCGACCTGCGAACCGTTCTTAGGTCCCAAACTCGTTCGTAAATCGGGGGTTACCTGTATATATATATATATATATATATATATATATATATATATATATATATATATATATATATATATATATATATATATATATATAGAGAGAGAGAGAGAGAGAGAGAGAGAGAGAGAGAGAGTAACATTAAACAAGGCAAAGATGAAGACGAAGATGATGATTAAGCATACAGTATATGTTGTGTTTATAGTTGTTATAACGCAATTAGTCCTTTTAGTTTTGTATAAAGGAAAATAGTTTTTAGTACACTACAGATGATGATACATATACCGTAATATGATACAATAAAATCCAACAATGTTCAGTCAGGTCATCAGTTTCTTTTATTGCTGAGACATTTCGTTCTTCATCCAAAGGACTTCTTCAGTCTGAGGAGGCACAAACAAACTGGAGTCCCACAAGCACCAACTCCCATAGTGGGAAAAATAATTTGTTGGTGACAAAATTGTTTTTGGGGTCCGCCTTTTCCACCATCAACTCCTTTAAGGCAGTCATGCCAAAATGGTTCAAACACCAACGGTCATGCTCAGTAATCCAGGTACAAATCCACCAATGTTCAGTCAGGTCATCTGGATGGTTTCTTTTTTCTCTGAGATGTTTTTTCCTTCATCCAAAGGACTTCTTCAGTGTGATGAGCCACAAACAAACTGGAGTCCCACAAGTACCAACTCCCATAGTTGAAAGAAAAAAAAAAATACAGTTTGCTGGTGATAAGATGGTTTCTGGGGCCCACCCTTTCCCTCGTCAACTCCTCTAAGTCTGACTGAAGATGTCCTTTGGATGAAGGATGAAACATCCATCCATCCATCCATCTCTGAAAAAAAAAAAGAAACCATCCAGATGACCTGACTGAACATTGTTGGATTTGTACCTGGATTATTGAGCATGAACTTTGATACAATAAAATGTGATACAATATACTTTGTAATATACTATGGTACAATGTGATACGATACAATGTGATATGATACGGTATTGTATGATTCAATGTACATAAATGTACAAAAAAACTGCTCTGCTGGTGATGTTAAACCTCTCAGCAGCTTTTGACACAGTCGCGTCGACCATCAGGTGCTAATTAACCGTTTGTCTCAGCAGGTCGGCCTCCAGGGAGCTGTGCTCGAGTGGTTCAGATCATACCTAACTGGGAGAACATTTTCTGTCATGATAGGTGATCTGTCGTCCTCTTCATCAACCCCTCTGACCTCTGGCGTACCACAGGGATCCATTCTGGGGCCAGTCCTCTTTTCTCTTTACATGCTGCCATTAGGATCAATCATTGCTCGCCATAATCTGTCTTTTCATCTGTATGCAGACGATTTACAAATCTATCTGCCAGTCACTCCCAACCCCTCACTCAGTTCAAACACTATTGTCAACTGCTTAAATGACATTAAGCAATGGCTCTCTCAAAACTTCCTCCACTTAAACACAGATAAAACTGAATGACACCAGCAACATCCTTCCCAGTCCCAGTGTTGGTTTTCCCCTCCCCCACTTCAACCCGGTTGTCAGAAATCTTGGAGTGCAGCTTGACTCCAACTTAAAGCTTGATAAACAGATCAGTTCTGTTGTCAAAACCAGCTTCTTTCAGCTCCGTCTGCTCTCTAAAGTAAAGTCACTCCTCAGCCGTAGTGATCTGGAGAAAGCCATCCATGCCTTTGTGACCTCCAGACTTGATTACTGTAATGCTTTGTACGTTGGAATTAATCAATCCTCCATCTCCCGTTTACAGCTTGTACAGAACTCTGCTGCCCGCTTTTTGACCAACACACGAAAATATGAACACATCACTCCTGTCTGTCCTCTCTACACTGGCTCCCGGTTCAGTTCAGGATACAGTTCAAGCTGCTGCTGTTTGTTTTCAAAGCTCTGAATGGACTCGCACCTCTCTACATCTCAGAACTTTTGAAAGTCCATCAGCCCGGCAGAGCTTTACGATCTGCCAGTCAACACCTGCCAAGGTACAGGTGACCCCCTACCTACGACTCCATCGACCTACGGCCGCCCGGACCTACGAACGTATAAAAATATGAAATTACTGTATTAAAAAAAATATATAATTTTTTTTGTGTTTAAATGTTCTTAATTTCATGTGTACATCACTTTGTTGCAGCTGTGGTTGTTTTAAAGGCTTTATAAATAATAATTATGATAAAAATGATCATTTCTGATCATTTTTGTCATGATTGCGCAATCTTGCGCAGCAAGAAGAAGGTCTTCAGTTTACACGGTCACAAGTTAATGTAGAACACCGGACGCCATTTTAGGTTCAGTCACGGGGGCCTTTGAAGGTCTCCAGTTTAGACGGTCACAAGTTAATGTAGAACACCGGACGCCATTTTAGGTTAGCTGCCGGGAGCCGGCCTTTGAAGACTGGTGACCAGGATCGCCTCATATGGATTAATTACTAGCTGGAAACGTCTCTGTGAACTTTGTGGATGTCTCAGGCAGCCGCGGATTTATCGCCGATCGTGCCAGGCCGCCGCGCGAACACCTCCGGCCTGGCTAGCTCCAGAAGCTAACACGGGAGCTAACACGGGACGCAGCAGCGGCTTTGACCACCTCAAAGTAAGAAATTATATTTTTATTTAATTTATATTTTTATTACTGTACTGTATTAATTAATTACACTGTGTTAGGTGTGTTAGGATAGGCGAAGTACAGTACTTGGTACCACACAAAAAATAAAAAATAAAATAAATACAGGACATCCCCGAGTGACGAGTGGACGGAAGGACTGACCTGCGAACAGATCGACCTGCGAACGGTTCTTAGGTCCCGAAGTCGTTCTTAAGTCGGGGGTTGGGTGTACAAACAATGGGGAGACCGGTCCTTTTCTGTTGCCGGCCCAAAAGCCTGGAACAGTCTCCCCCTTGAGCTGCGTGCCACCTCTGATCTGACTCTGTTCAAAACCAGACTGAAGACCCACTTGTTCAAAAAAGCTTTCAGTGTGTAACTTTTATTACTTTTGGTATTTTAGTATGTAGCATTTTTATTTCCATTGCCTCCTTTTATTGCTGTTGCTTTTATTTTATTTTCACTGATTTATTGTACCGGTTTTTATATTTTCTGTCCTGTTAAGCACCTTGGTCAATGCAAGGCATTGTAGGAAGGTGCTATACAAATAAAGTTTATCATATTTTATTATTATAAATAATCCTGGAGTATAATGTAAACTAAAAGCTGCTTGTTATTTTTTCTATTTCTTGCCTAAAAAAGGCAAAAATAAGTGAATACACCGTACTTTTAAAGCTCACATTAAACTCATACTAGCATACAATTTTAATATTAAAAAGGCTTTTGCATTGCTTTTTGGTTAGAAAATGGAGGTGTGGGGTGGTGGTGGTGGGGGGCAATAGATGCAACCTGGCACTTTCTTGTTTTCAGATAGCTTTTGATCCACTTTTTGGATAAAAAAAATTCCAAAGTAAAACAATAACTTTAATTGTTATGTTTGAGTGGCTTACAAATGTTAAAGCAAAAGTCTTAAATTATTCATACAGTAAATAATGTATCTTATGGAGTAAAATGACTTTCAAAGTGAGTACAATTAAAGTGAAAAATCAAAAACCCTAATGGGGTCATTGTTCATACAATTTTAGAACGGGTGAAAAAAAACGCAAACTTTTGAACAATCTAAAACAGCTCTCAGACATTAAAAATTGGACTTTATCCAAATCAGTTTAACTAGTGTTTGTTTAAAACCAGTATAAAAAAGAATAGGATGATAAAATTAAATAAAAAATCAATAAACAATAATAAAACCCAAATCAATAAACAATGATAATCAAACCCCAAGTAGTTTCTAAGAACTTGGAGGAGTGGTGGCGCAGTGGTTAGAGACAGTGGGCCTGTGATCGGAAGATTCAAGCCCCGGACAACAACAAAAACAAAAAATGTGGGTGGAAAAAGGTGAAACACCCACACCTGCCTACACCCTCATTCGCCCTACTCTGGGCCCCTGAGCAAGGCCCTTAACCCCCACCATCTGCTCCCTAAACAGGTCTCTCTTGAAAAGGAGTTATTGTGGCTCAATGAGACTACCTGTATAAATAAAGGGTAAATGAAGAAGTAGCTATGTTTTAATCTGTAAACTACAAGGAGTTTTTTTATTATTATTTTATTTAGGTTTTAATTTTAAAATTTGTCAAGAGGCATAAATAAGCTGGAGGTTCAGCAATGACCCTCATGCTCTTGACTTGTGTTAGCAAAACTGTCTACCTTTTGTAGAAAAATTGGTTAGTTTTTAATCAAACAAAAATATCTAAGCTCCTAGTTGCTGCAAGTAGTGTTCAGAAAAGTTGATTCTTTCATAAGGAAAAAATAATTACCAGTACACACGCGTAACGAGGGGGGGTTCAGGGGGTTCGAACGAACCGCCCACTTTGCCTATGAAGTCCTGCATACAATTCCCGCACAACACAAGTTCTGTGCTAAGAGAGGTGGAAAGAGAAGGTATGGAGACGCTGCTGATATCAAACCAGTTAACTTGCCTTGGTGGTTCACTGGAAGAGCATCGGTTTGCCACTCCAAACTTTATCTTGACTTGGGTTCGATCCTCACGTGGTTGAACTTATTTTACGTTTGTCTTTTATTGGATAAAAAAAAGGAGTTTGTGTTATGCCTGTGGTTAACGCAAACTCCTTTTTTTTTTATCCAATAAAAGACAAACTTAAAATAAGTTCAACCACGTGAGGATCGAATCCAAGTCAAGATAAAGTTTGGAGTGGCAAACCGATGCTCTTCCAGTGAACCACCGAGGCGTGTTGCATTATCCAGGTCCACTTTTTATTTAAACGAACCGCCCCTCATAAAATCCTGGCTACGCCCATGCACTATGCTGGTGAAGATTCTCAGTCGTCCAGGACATGATCATATTGAGCGCTTTTTCTGAGCCCATGCACTATAAACCACAGATTAAAACATTGCTTCGTGAATTTTTGTTGCCTTGATCAAAAGTGAAATATACACCTTTTGATTTTCACAGTAACAGATGGCTGGGACCAAATCTAATGTGCTCCAGTATCTTACATTATGTCTAAGACACTACGTGCATAACTGTACCTCTGAATGGCTGTGCAGAAGTCTTCAATTTGTCCAGTTTGAAGAAAAATGGAATTGGATGGGACTGTGAAGAACCTTCTTTCTTAGAGCCACTGCGGGGTGGATGAGGCTTGGTGAAGAGCTATAGGAAAGATAAAGATTATTACAGAATAACTTTTCCCCAAAAAAAGCAAGAATTTGCACTTATTAAACAGGAAATATGTATGAGAATGGAATGAGTATATATATTTTTACCTGTTTGGGAATCTGGCCAAAGTTGCTAACGTAGCCTAAGATTGTGCTCTTGATTACGGGGTCTTTTGCATCTTGTCGCCCCCTCTGGGCGTAAAAGTAGGGGTGAAATGTATTCACATTTTCCACAGCTGCCTGACCTTGTTGCTTGTACCCAAAGATCAGGTCGATCCACAGGTGGAGGTTAGAGCTCACATAGTCACTTTCCAGGACCTGCAAACAGAGCAGAAGATGTAGCACAACAGCCAGCTAGTCATGCAATATTATGCATTATGCATTCTGTAATTTTAAATACCAGAATTGTGCTGCACTTATTATCAATGTGGGCCCAAAACCATTACTCAAACTGTTAATAAGAAAGTTTGGAGCATTCTAACTTCCCCGAGATTGCACAGCCAATGAAATTATTCAGGTACAGAATGATTTCCTCCAAAAATCAATTTAATAATCCAGACCAGCAGCTTGAACTGCTGTGTTATGAGCATATCTTAATGTAAGAATTAAAGAATGATTTCGGTTGAATAAGCCAGAGATTGGTTTTAAAGAGTTAATAAGAAAATGTGGGCATCATGACCAGCTATATATCCATGCTATAATAAACCCACCCTGCAAGAACACAATACTGGAAAAAATATAACAAGGATATTTCCTTCTGAGTTAATTTGTCTGTGAAAGAAAAAAAAATCTAAGTCACTAATTTTATGAGAATTGTGGGCAATATGGGTAGTTCAGTAGATTACAGAGTGATAACCATCATAGATGCCCCAGGAATGAAGAAAGGGAGGGTCATACTAAAGAAATCAGGAAGAAAAGGAACAATAACTTTACACAGGAGACGAAAAGAAAGAGCCAAAAGAAAACAGAGAGAATATTGAACCCGTTAACAGCTCACAGGAATAATGGCCTTATGACAAAATCTTGTCCTTGTACGAGTCACATTAAAAAGGCTTGTTGTCTGTCATCTACACCACAGATACATGGCTTTTCATACATGTTTTGTACAGAAAACAACCAGGCATTTTGTCTGAAAACAAAATGAACCAATTTCAATGTGACAGCAGCTTTGAGTCAGAGACTGCTACGAATAACATCCATCTCTTGTACTTTTGGAGAAAGAATGAGGACAAACTCATTGAAACAGACACTGTCACAGAGCATACAGCACATATTTGTTAAGAGACAATAAAACACTAAAGCCTCTGTCTATATAAATCAAATAGTATTGACAAACATGAGGTCTTATGGGGAAAGTCTTTGTGTATCACAGACCAGGCAGGCCAATAGAAACAGACAGGCCAGGCGAGGTCAGGTGTGACTGACCTCTCGATGGATTCTAATGAACTCCTGGGGGTCACCTTTCGCCCATGGAGGCAGCTCAACATCTCCCAGAGCTGTATTGTCCTCCATGAAACCTAAAACGGTATGAATAAAGTACATCACTGTATGGAAAGTTGATAGCAAACCACGCAGCTTGAAAAATACCTAGTGAAGGCGTAAATAGAAAATTGTGTTTATCTTGATGTAGATTTTGTTTTAAGCAAGTAGCATTTTGACAGATAAATATTTTTTAAAGACTGATGGATGGATGGATGGCTTATTTAAAGGTTGTATAAAAGATAAAATAAATAAAAAACAGGTGCCATCAATTATTTACATAACTGAAATGATCATTTTAAAAAGCAAAAACTTTGAAAATTGTTTTGAAGCCTAAACTTAAAGCCTAAAGTGTCACTACAATGCTTACTATGTCCAACTAAGAGCCCAGGCTACAACTACAGTACTAAAAAATAAAATCAGTAAATTGATTAAATGGAATAATTTCCAAGACTAAGATAAGACTGGATTCATTTTTTAAGCATTGCTCAATATCTCATGAGCTTTCCATATCATTTTTAAATTTAAATTTGTTATGCAGTGAAGTAAACATGTCATTTTTCATCTAAATAAAATGAGATATCATCACGTAATGGAATTTTATAAAACTGAAGTACCGTATTTTCCGGCATATAAGTCACACCTTTTTGCCTAATTTGCATACCCTGCAACTTTTACGCTGAAGAGACTTATTTGTTTTATTCCCCATATGTATAACCCAATTTTTGACTGAAATATTACTGTTTTCATTCATTCTGACATGGAAAATATTGAACACCATTTTCAGCCACTAGATGGCACTCGAGTAGTTTGGCATGCCATTGTCTCATGTAATAAGAAAAAGTGGCTATTATTGACACAATCGGCTTGTCATACTCTGCCCCCTTAACCCAGCTCTGGGATCATGCCTGGAGCAACTGTCAAATCAGCTGCATTTTGCTGCGCTGCCCAGGCCAAATGCAGCTAATATGACCACTGAAGTGCATTTATTAAGTAAAAGTTCAACTGACGCACCTTTACTGCTGAGCAAACAAATAATTACTTTAGGCGCTTATCTTGTTGAATTTTGAAGAAATATGCAGCGTTCCTCCTTCCTGATTTCCTCCCTCTGCGTGCTCCCAGAGCACAGAGGCAGCAAATACTTTTGAAACGCAGCTGATTTGATCATCAAAGTGCATTTATTACGGAAAAGTTCAACTGAGACACACCTTTAATATAAAGTCAAGCAAACAAATAAATGTTTTTAAGTGTTAATCTTGTTAAATTCTTGTTAAAGTCCTCCCATGCACACTCCCGGGCAACCAATCGATTTTTGGCACAACACCGGCCCACATTTCCGAGTACAGTAGTCAGCGGTGACGCATAATAGATGTGACTTATATTGCGAAATGACTTATTTATATTTTTTCCCACTTTATTAGACATATTTGGACTGATGCGACATAAATGATGGTACGACATGTACTGCAGAAAATAAGTTAAGTAAACTATACAACAAATGGTGAGTCAAGGGTAGTTCTAGTCTATGCACGTCACTTCAAAGAAGTATAGGCAACAGTTATATAGCAGAAGTTACAGTATATAAAATATGAGACTCGCAAAAATAGGAGTCACGTGAAGTGAATACGGAGAGTACAAAATTGCTTGCAATTTGATGTGCATATATATACAGTATATATATACTGTATACATATACATATCTATCTACATATATCTATATATATCTATATATCTATATATATATATA
>JBBPBX010064685.1:0-20183 GCA_038048925.1 Garcialebias charrua | reverse complement strand
TATATATATACTGTGTGTGTGTGTGTGTGTAATGTATGTACATATCAATTCCACAAACTTCTGTACATCTATACTTGCAGGCACTTCGATTTCATTCTTCTCAAAAACCTGTTCTACTACCTATTTTAATCGTTATCAATTGATTGTAATTTGTCTAGTAACACGATGACGCTTTCAACATTTTTCAATTTCAAATTCTTAAAATAAAATCATAAAACTCATCTTTACTGTGTGATTAACTTTTTTTTTTTTACGTCTATTTTCTGTCAAACAATTGTCCCTACAGCTGCTGTGCTGCATATAAAAGCCACACAAGACTCATATTTAAGCCAGACTACAGTATATATATCACACAATAAAGACACAATTTTCCTGCATGCTCCTGCTTATTCATATTCATCTGTGTTTTCCATTTCCTGCCACAGTTTGATTTTTACAGTTTGGTCCTAATTTCCATTAAAATCATGACTGTACATGTAAGGCATCAAATAATATCATGTTTATACATTTTGGTGTTGCTTGCATGCACATATCATCTCTAATGTAGAACTGTTAGTTTAGCTGAGCAAAATGTCTCGCCGTGCTCATTAGATGCCTTGCAGGTGTAAACGTTGGTGTCTTCTGGGGCAGCTGTAGATAAAATCAGAGTGCAGCAGCCGTCGTCTTCATACTCTATCTGCACTGTGGATGATTCCTCCACGGGCTCGGCACCACACAGCCACACCACCTCTGGATCAGGATATCCTGTGGTGATAAGATAGAAGTGGTGGTGAGGTCCAAGACAAGTGAGCAGGGAAACCTTCAGGTCTGAACGCTGACTGCAACACATTTACTTGAACAAAAAGTCAAAGGTGGAAAAACATATTGGGTTTACTTGTGTGTGAGTGTTTATGTGGCCGTTGTCAAAATATTTTATGTAATTCCAAATAAATGCTAATGAAACTTGCAGACAATAAACTTGGATGTGGTTTAATAAAAATATTTACCTCTGACCTAAGTATTAAACTTGCAAATTAAATATGTAGGTTTGAGTTGAATAGTTAGTTAGCTTAATAAATACAGGATTTAGTTTAGGAATTAAATGTTTAATTTGGAAATTAAATATTTAATTTATACTAAAATATTTAGTTTACTAACTAAATATGTCATGATCCACGTTCATCTAGTTTTAGTTCAATGTTTATTTTCATAGTAAAGTGTGTTCTGATCAGTCTTCTTCCTGCCTTCCTGTGCTGTAGCTAATTAACCTAGATTTCATCCACCTGTTGCAGCCAGTATATAAGTCCCAGCCTCACTCTCAGTCTCTGCCAGATTTATGAAAAGGTTATCCTGAGTAGTTATCCAGCATTCATGTCTAGTCTTGCCCTCCTTGTCTCGATTCTGGTTCTGTTTCATGGTTTAAAGATTCCTGCCTGCTCCCTTCTTGGATACTTCTCTGCCTCAGCTCTTCTGGTTTTGACCTCGGACCTCGCCTCTGGATTCTGCCTTGTGTTTTTGCCCCTGAACGGATCTCCCCACCCATCTGCCTCTTGGAAACTGACCCACGCCTGTGTACCCCAACCAAGTAAGACGCCTGCTCCTCTTAACCTGTTTCTCTCTTCTGAATTATTGTGCATGACCTTGGATTGGAACTCTGATAACCCATGGACTAAAAAGTCCATCTGGATCAAGCATCACAAACACAAAAGTGATCGTGGACTACATCTAAGACGCTCAACGTCTAACTGGAAGTCAACCCGGAATAAACAAACTCTGAGAAGGTTAGTTGACTCATTCAAAGTCAAAGCCTCACCTCTGTTCACCCCAGTTGCTAACCTTCTCCTCTCCTGTTTAGAGCTCCTGTTTCCGGTGACCTGTGAAACCCGATCCAGCCTTCTATTTCATAATAAACATTTTAAAACTTCTCAGTGTGTTGGCAATTTAGTGAAACTCAAACCCTCAATCATTACAAAATATTTAACTTTCAAGTTAAGTATTTAGTTTGTAAATATTTAGTTTGGAACTATGACATTCATAAATGTACGAATAACATGGTGAAAATATGACTTTGAAATAAATTAAAACTTTTTTTTCTCAAACTAAATCCAAATATTGCGGTTAATTTTGGACTAACTTTACAAATGTCACCACTGACCTTAATAAATACAAAAGAAAACAAACTCATCAGTTTGGCAGATATTGTCGTATAAAACTATCCATCCATCTTCTTCCGCTTATCCGGGGTCGGGTCGCGGGGGTAGCAGCCTAAGTAGGGAGGCCCAGACTTCCCTCTCCCCAGCCACTTGGAGCAGTTCCTCCGGGGGAATCCCAAGGCGTTCCCAGGCCAGCCGAGAAACATAGTCCCTCCAGCGCGTCCTGGGTCTTCCTCTGGGTCTCCTCCCGGTGGGACGTGCCCGGAACACCTCACCAGGGAGGCGTCCAGGAGGCATCCTAACCAGATGCCCGAGCCACCTCAACTGGCTCCTCTCGATGTGGAGAAGCAGCGGCTCTACTCCGAGTCCCTCCCGGATGACTGAGCTTCTCACCCTATCTCTAAGGGAGAGTCCAGCCACCCTGCGGAGAAAACTCATTTCAGCCGCTTGTATCCGAGATCTTGTTCTTTCGGTCATAACCCAAAGCTCATGACCATAGATGAGGGTGGGAACGTAGATCGATCGGTAAATTGAGAGCTTTGCCTTTTGACTCAGCTCTCTCTTCACCACGACAGACCGGTACAGCGCCCGCTTCACTGCGGACGCTGCACCTATCCGCCTATCGATCTCACGCTCCAGTTTTCCCTCATTCGTGAACAAGATCCCGAGATACTTAAACTCCTCCACTTGGGGCAGGACCTCCTCCCCGACCCGGAGAGGGCATGCTACCCTTTTCCGGCTATATTCCGGTATAAAACTATAATCTTTATTTGTATAGCACCTTCCTACAATGCCTTGCATTGACCAAGGTGCTTAACAGGACAGAAAATATAAAAACTGGTCCAACAAATCAGTGAAAATAGAATAAAAAACAGCAATAAAAGGAGGCAATGGAAATAAAAATGCTACATACTAAAATACCAAAGTAAAAGTTACACACTGAAAGCTTTTTTGAACAAGTGGGTCTTCAGTCTGGTTTTGAACAGAGTCAGATCAGAGGTGGCACGCAGCTCAAGGGGGAGACTGTTCCAGGCTTTTGGGCCGGCAACAGAAAAGGACCGGTCTCCCCATTGTTTGTACCTTGAGCGAGGCACCTCCAGCAGGTGTTGACTGGCAGAGCGTAAATCTCTGCTGGGCTGATGGACTTTCAAAAGTTCTGAGATGTAGAGAGGTGCAAGTCCATTCAGAGCTTTGAAAACAAACAGCAGCAGCTTGAACTGTATCCTGAACTGAACCGGGAGCCAGTGTAGAGAGGACAGGACAGGAGTGATGTGTTCATATTTCTGTGTGTGGGTCAAAAAGCGCGCGGCAGAGTTTGGAACAAGCTGTAAACGGGAGATGGAGGATACAAAGCATTACAATAGTAAAGTCTGGAGGTCACAAAGGCATGGATGGCCTTCTCCAGATCACCACAGCTGAGAAAGGACTTTACTTTAGAGAGCAGACGGAGTTGGAAAAAGCTGGTCTTGACAATAGAGAGCAGACGGAGCTGAAAGAAGCTGGTCTTGACAACAGAACTGATCTGTTTATCAAACTTTAAGTTGGAGTCAAGCTGCACTCCAAGATTTCTGACCACCGGGTTGAAGTGGGGGAGGGGAAAACCAACACTGGGACTGGGAAGGATGTTGCTGGTGTCATCAGGTGCACCAAATAAAATGCATTCAGTTTTATCTGTGTTTAGGTGGAGGAAGTTTTGAGAGAGCCAGTGCTTAATGTCATTTAAAGGGGACCACAGATGCAAAATTCACTTTTTAATGTTTTTTTTACTCAACTTTGGGTATTTACTTCATAAAAAAACAGTCCTTGTGCCAAAAAAATGCACCCAGTGGTTTATTTACTCTAAGTAGATTTATTTATTTTTGATAAATACACCAGGATTCACACTTCCTGCAGTTATTGACGTCACAAGCCGTAGCCAATCACCTCAAACCTGAGTCCAGCCCCTCACCTAGCAACCCCTGGTTAGGCTCAACCCACTTCTGTATTAAACACATGACTGTTGTTTTTCATGATTTCATCTCATCTTTTGTTTATATGTTCTTAATTTCATGTGTACAGCACTTTGTTGCAGCTGTGTTTTTTTTAATGGCTTTATAAATAAAGTATAATTGTTATTTTTATATTTTAGTTCAATTTTTAGTGTATTTGCGATCGCTCCCAACGCGCAGCCGTCAAAAATTAAACGAGCGGACCCCCGGCGTAGGGACCAGCGGCAACGGGACCCTCTTCTGGCGGATGGAGCGGAGCTTCAATTGTACAGCCTCGCTGCTGCCCTCGCAGCAGCCTCGCAGCAGCGAGGACCTTCTCCTTACTGATTAATTTACGGGAGACACTTGGTGAACTTTGTTGTCTTGACTGGAACAGCGATAACTCCCAAAATCTCCGCGTGCAACGAGCGGAGCTGGCGAACACCGGAAGAGGAACAAGCTAACATTAGCTTCGGATTCGGCAGGTCTCATGCTAAAAGGAGCAGCTCATGGCGGCGCGCTCAGACGAGTTTCGGTAAGTTATCTTAAGCTAGCACTAACAGTAAGTCAAATGAGTAATAAAAAAAGAGCTAATTTTAAAACAACAACACATTACAGATACTGGCTGTTACAGAGGGCGTTAACAGATCGTTGAAGGGCGTGGACTTCAAGAAACCGGTCGTTCAAAACGAAAGTTAAAAATGGCAGAATTAAAAAGGGTATAATTAATTATCTAAGAATTATTTTGTGTATTAAAATGAATTAATATTGTCAAGATAGCACACAGACATAACATAAAAAATTTAAATACCTATATGTGGTCTCCTTTAAGCAGTTGACAAGAGTGTTTGAACTGAGTGAGGGGTTGGGAGTGACTGGCAGATTTGTAAATCGTCTGCATACATATGAAAAGACAGATTATGACGTGCAATGATTGATCCTAATGGCAGCATGTAAAGAGAGAAGAGGACTGGCCCCAGAATGGATCCCTGTGGTACGCCAGAGGTCAGAGGGGTTGATGAAGAGGACAGATCACCTATCATGACAGAAAAAGTTCTCCCAGTCAGGTAAGATCTGAACCACTCAAGCACAGCTCCCTGGAGGCCAACCTGCTGAGACAAGCGGTTGATTAGTACCTGATGGTCGACGGTGTCAAAAGCTGCTGAGAGGTCTAACATCACCAGCAGAGCAGGGTTTTTTGCATCCAGGGACAGAAGAATGTCATTCTGTACTTTGAGCAGTGCAGATTCAGTGCTGTGACGAGCTCGAAAACCTGACTGAAATTTTTCAAACAGGTTGTTGAGTTCTAGAAAAGATTGAAGTTGAATAAAAACAATCTTTTCTAGGACCTTTGATAGAAATGACAGATGTGAAACTGGTCTGAAATTAGAGAGAGCTGTAGGATCTAGGCCTGGTTTTTTGAGAAGAGGCCTGACCACAGCATGTTTGAAAGCAGATGGCACAAAACCTGAAGATAGACAGCTGTTAATAAATGACAAAACACAAGGACCAATTACATCAAAGGACTGTTTGAATATTTTTGATGGAATGATGTCCAGAGAACAGTTTGTTGGTTTCATCTGCTGAACCACCTTGATGAGGTGAGGGAGTGAAACCAGGTCGAACTGGTCAAAAACAGCTGTGGTTATTGCAGACGCACATGATTGGACAGTGTTTGATGGGCTGACAATGTTCTGCCTGATAGAGTCTATTTTGTTGACAAAATAGCTCTGAAAGTCGTCACAGGTAGACTGAGTGGCAGTTTTCAGAACATTGACAGATGGATTGATGACAGACTGGATTGTGCTGAATAGCGTCCTCGGCCGGTTGGAGCTGGTGGAGATTAAGTTGGAGAGGTACTGTGACTTGGCCTGCTTCACAGCATTTTGATAATCACAGAGACAGTCTCTCAGTATTCCCTGGGATACATGAAGCCGGTCCCGCTTCCATTTTCGCTCTGCTTTCCTGCAGCGTTGTCGAAGAGCCCGCGTTGTTTCGTTGAGCCATGGGGGTGATTTATTCTTTGAAGATGCCTGTTTGAGAGGAGCGATGGAGTCCAAGGTCGTTGTGCAGGTGTGATGGAAGGAGGTGATGAAGTCCTCAGGATGTAGAGATGGGTCCAGGCTGACGGCAGAGCATAAGTCAGTGCTCTTAAAGGCATCAGTGAACTGACTTGGAGTGGATGGGGTGATGGAGCGGCAGAGACGTGCTGGGTGTACAGCCTTTGGTGCAGGTGGGGTGGAAAATTCAAATAAGATGGGAAAATGGTCTGAAATACAGGTGTCCAGAATCTCTACAGCAGATATTTGAAGGTCGTGGGAGATAATTAAGTCCAGTGTACGACCCTGACTTTGCGTGGCCCCCGAGACAGACTGCGACAGGTTAAAAGAGTCTAGACTGGTTCAAATCTTTCCTCTCCGATAGGCTGGAATGCGTTAGTCTTGGCAATGCCACTTCCCAGACAGTCGGTGTCTCCTGTGGTGTCCCTCAAGGGTCAGTTCTGGGGCCCCTGCTGTTTTCCCTTTACATGCTGCCTTTAGGTCAAATTATTAATCAGTTCAACATTTCTTTTCACTGCTATGCCGACGACACACAGCTTTACATCAGGACTGGATCATCCTCATCATCCCCATCTCCATCTTCACTCACTGCCCTCTCTGCCTGCCTGGAGGAAATAAGGGCATGGATGAATCAGAACTTTCTTCAATTAAACTGCTCCAAGACTGAGGCCATAATGATTGGCACCCCTCACCAGATACAAACATCAACTTTAACAACAATCTCCTTCTCTGGTCAAGACATCCCCCTCTCCACCTCTGTTACAAATCTTGGAATAAAAATGGACTCTCATCTTACATTTGAAACTCACATTAAGCATCTGTTTAAAACTTGCTTCTTCCATCTTCGAAACATCTCCAGACTTCGCCCATCTCTGACTTTTTCCGATGCTGAGAAACTCGTCCATGCCTTTGTTTCCTCCAGGCTCGACTACTGCAACTCCCTGTTTATTGGAATCCCTGGCAAAAACCTTCAGAAACTTCAATATATTCAAAACAGTGCAGCAAGGATTTTATTGAGAGTTCGTAAATTTGAACATATTACACCCATTCTTCATAACCTCCATTGGCTTCCTGTCACCTACAGAATTCAATACAAAACTGCTCTCATTACACATCAATGCTTACATGGAACTTCACCTGACTATCTAAAGGACATTCTTGCACCATATTCATCCACCCGGTCTCTACGATCACAGAACAGTAATCTACTTCACATTCCACGAACCAAATTAAGGACCATGGGAGACAGGGCATTCTGTGTGGCTGCCCCCCGCCTATGGAACTCCCTTCCTGACTGCCTGAGAGCTCCACAGTCACTGGTTGACTTTAAAAGCGGTTTAAAGACTTTTCTTTTTAAGCAAGCCTATTCTGCCCCCGCATGATTTTATCTTTGATCTTGGTTGATAGTATTATTGATTTTACTTGATTTTATCACTTGTTTTATTTATTTATTTATTTATTTTTTAAGCAGGCCTATTCTGCCTCCACAGGATTCTGTTTTTAATCTTAGTTAATACCATTATTGATTTTATTTGATTTTATCACTTGTTTTTATTGTTGTAGCACTTTGAGATTTTTATTAATGAAAAGTGCGGTATAAATTGAATTTATTATTATTATTATTATTATTATTAGAAGGTCCTGAAACTCACATCCAAGTTGATTACTTGGGTAGCAGATGTGTACGTTGAAATCTCTACAAAAAAGCAGGGAGTCAAATTTTGGCAGTAGTTCAGCCAGTAGTTCTGAAAACTCACTGAGGAAGTCCTTATTATATTGTGGTGGCCGATAAATGAGGCCACACAGCAGAGGTTTAGCAGATTCCAGTACAAACAGCATGATTTCAAAGCTTTTGTAGTTTTTCTGAGGCAACAGGCGGCACTTGAACGCCTCATTGAACACTGCAGCCAGCCCTCCCCCTCTTCCAGCCCCGCGCGGGACATTCAGGTAAGAGTAGCCAGGTGGGAGGAGCTCAGAGAAGGAGCTGTTGTCCTGCGGCTTCTGCCAAGTTTCCGTCAGCAGAAACAGATCCAGACGATGAGTTGAGATCAAATCACTTAATATAAAAGTTTTATTAGTGATCGATCGGGCGTTAAACAGTGCTGCACGTACTGGAACACAGCCAGTTACGTCACCCGCAGCTCGTGCGAGCGGGCGGAGGTTCTGTTTAACGCAGCCTCGGTTCTGGTTCTTCACCGGAGGACAAGATGGATACTGACCGCTGACGTCATGATTGACAGAAACGAGGCAGCGATGGCGATGAATCATGGAACAATGGACATCAAAGACGCTGAATTCAGAGTCAGAGTCAGAGTCAGAGAGAATTTATTGTCATTTGCACCGCATGTAGTACATGTGTTGAAAACGAGATTATGTACACAGGGTCCCAGTTACATCCAACAACAAATGCAAGAGAAAAACAATAATAACATCTAGGATTAACTAAGAGAGACATCAGCTAGTAATACACTAAGCCCTAATGTAGTAGAAAAACATCATTATAAACAGCAGCACGAACATGAGCAGATGGTCACAGATGAACGCAGATAGTCACAGATGAACGCAGCAACAAGAAACAGATCAGTATCAACATGATGTGACATTTTGCAGTGTTTATTCTTATTATTTATTTATTCATGAGTCTGACAGCCTCAGGGTAGAAGCTGTTCCTCAGTCTAGTGGTTCTACATTTGATGCTCCTCAACCTCCGTCCCGAGGGGAGTGGTGCAAAGAGTGAGTGTGCTGGGTGAGTGAGGTCTTTCATGATGCAGGTGGCTCTTTTTCTGCATCTGGAGGTGTAAATGTCTGTGATGGTGGGGAGACTGACTCCCACAGACTTCTGTGCAGCCTTCACCACTCTTTGTAGAGCTTTCCTCTCTGCAACTGTGCAGCCTCCATGCCACACGTTGATGCTGGAGCACAGGACGCTCTCCACTGCACACCTGTAGAACGAGGTGAGGACTGAGCTTCTCAGACCGGCTCGTCTCAGCCGTCTGAGGAAGTAGAGTCTCTGATGACCTTTCTTGATCAGGCTGGTGGTGTTATTGCTCCAGCTGAGGTTATCATTCAAGTGTACACCCAGGTACTTGTAACTGGAGACCACCTCCACCGCAGATCCACCTATATACAGTGGGGTGTGGGTGTGTTTGTTCCTTCTGAAGTCCACAATCATCTCCTTCGTCAATTCAGGAGGTAAGTCAGCCGTAGTCATACTGTGAGAGGAGAGATACTTTTTAAATCTCACCAGGACTCCCGCTCTTGTTCCACGTCTTTTGCGTCACTTGTTGCGAGGCGACGGGCTGGCGTCGCGGTGTAAGTAGGCAGGAACAGACACCAGGAAAGGTGGAGGTAGTGGAGGCTTAAAATGTCCATATTTGCCAGTAGTCGGTGCGTTGATTAGCGAGTCTCGTATATTTAGAAGAGTTGAGCGATCATAGACCAGAAGCAAGGATGCATCGTCGATGAAAAAAAGGCAAAACACGAACATTAAAAAGTTCAAGAGAGGAGGAAGACAGCGTGCCGTGAACAACAAAGGCGCCAACTTTATGGCTGTGAGAGATTCACAACATTCAAAGCAGCAACAGATCAACTTTTACTGTCAATCACTTCAAGATGGCCGTCCGGCCAGAGGCTGACCTTAAAGAGCAGATGTGCTCAAATTTGTCGTGGCTGTAGCCGAATCATTCACAACTCATACTAAATGCTATTGCGTATGATTTATGTGCAAAACCTTTGCATTTACAGTTCAAGTCAACTCTGTCAGTGACGAAAGCACATGTCTGTTCCCATGAAGTAAAAACAAATTAAACATATTCACACTTAAAATAAAACCTTCTAAAATGATCTAAGTTCATCTGAACAAACAAACTGTTACACACTTTTTCTTGAATATTATGCATTAACTCATACATGAGTTGTGAGTCTGTCACGTTGTTTTAATCATCCCACGTATCAGGAAAAATAAAATGTGTTGTTTAAGACTGCTTTTTGTCACCATTGAAGAGAGTCGTGTGATTTCAGGGTTTCGCGTTGTTTCAACATCTGATTCCACAGGTCAGCCGATGTGTGAACAAAATATTTTACGTGTTGACCAAGCTGATTAATAATTTACAGGTAATGAGTCCAACAACCCCTCAGAATGGACTGCTCAGGAACTGACACACAAACACCTCTGACTCCACATGTTTTGTGTAAGAAGATGATGGGTACCAGTGAGGTGGCATGAGAGTCGGGCGCAGGATCCCTGAGCGACAGTTTGTTCCTCCAAGCTCTTGGTGAACTGAGGAGGTCCTTGCATCTTCTGCTCCAGAGACTGCAGGGCGTGCTTTGCCTCTGGGCTCAGAGGAACGTCTAGGAAACAAAAAACGAACAAAATGGTCAAGATAGGAAGGCCCAACGGTTTTTTAAAAAGAGCAGAAGTTGTCTTACCCCCACCAGGACTTGTGACGGATCCTGAACTGTCACTTTTGGACAAGAAAGCCATTCTCTTCAGGGCCTGCATGGCCTTGCCTGCTTTCTGTATGTAAGACATGTTTTTAATGAAATGAAAACATCATTTCCTGTGAAGAAGATTCTGATGCGTTTGCCACCTGACCTTCCACTTTTGTGCGATTAAAAACTTCTTCATCTTCTCCTTGGACAGACTCTTGGTAGTAGTGATGTCTCCAGAGGAAAACTTTTCCATCCACGGGTGGGCAAGGCCCTCCTCGCAGGACATCCTCTTCCTTATAACCACAAAATCAGCATGTGTGACTAAAGCAACGTCTGTGGGAGCGCAGTGGATTTATCAATTAAAGATCACCTTGGGTTCTTGTTTAGCAGTGAGCTGATGAAATCTTTGGCCTCCTCTGTTATGTCTTCGAAGCTCTCGTCATCGAACTCCCACTGAGCTGCTGTGACCAAAGCCAGAGTCTCGGACTCACTGGAACCCTGGAACGGAGACTCGCCACTTAACCTGAACAGAGGAGCAACCATCATGAACTGCTTTTAAAAAGCAGCTACACAATCAAAGACTAATCTAATTGCTTGATCAGAATTTTAAATGTTAATAAGCCTGAAGAATTATAGTAAAATTCTAAAATCCAAATTCTAAAATCTAAATTCCAAATTCTAACATTCAAATTCCAAATTCTAAAATCTTAATTCCAAATTCTAAAATCCAAATTCCAAATTCTAAAATCCAAATTCCAAATTCTAAAATCCAAAATCCAAATTCTAAAATCCAAATTCTAAAATCTAAATTCCAAATTCCAAATTTTAAAATCCAAATTCTAAAATCCCAATTCCAAATTCTAAAATCCAAATTCCAAATTCCAAATCCCAAATTCTGATATCTAAATTCCAAATTCTAACATTCAAATTCCAAATTCTAAAATCCAAATTCCAAATTCTAAAATCCAAATTGCAAATTCTAAAATCCAAATTATTTAATCCAAATTCTATCTTCTTTTTTCGGCTTTTCCCTTTTCAGGGGTCACCACAGCGAGTCATCCTCCTCCACCTCACTCTGTCCTCTGCATCCTCTGTCCTCACTCCAACTACCTCCATGTCCTCTCTAACTGCATCCATATATCTCCTCTTTGTCTTTTTCCTGGCAGCTGCATTTCTAACATCCTTCTACCAATATACCCACTGTCCCTCCTCTGGACATGTCCAAACCACTGTCCCTCCTCTGGACATGTCCAAACCACTGTCCCTCCTCTGGACATGTCCAAACCATCTCAGTCTGGCCTCCCTAACTTTATCTCCCAGTTGTTCAACATGTGCTGTACCTCTGATGATCTCATTCCTGATCTTATCCATCCTTGTCACTCCTAAGGAGAACCTCAGCATCTTCATTTCTGACACGTCCAGTTCTGTCTCCTGTCTTTTTGTCCATGTCTCCTACAACATAGCTGTTCTCACCACTGTCTTTTAAACATTCTAAATTCTTAATTCCAAATTCTATTTTTTTTTTTTATTATCAACTGAAATCCTAATTGTTTTAATAGTTTTAACTAATTGAAATGGGACACACTACATTTAATCATTTGAATTTTAAAGTTTAAGTTCCTAAGTCTTGTACTAAAATCAAATTTCTAATCACTTTAAATCTGCCCAATAAAATTATTTTATTCTATGTGTACTCATTTAAATGTAAAATCTTGATCAAACTTATGTTTTGCAGTAATTTACAACATGATTGGTGTGTGCACAAACCAAAACTTAATCAATTACACATTGAGCCATGCTTGTTTCTACCAGTAGGAGGCCATAGAGAGCAACTGTTGCTTGACCTTTTGATAACATACAGATCCAGTATTGTATCGTGATAATTCTGTTTGCTTTAAAAAAAAGAAAAAAAATCATCTGTTTGTATGTGCAAAGGCAGGATACATGAAAGGTTAGTGGAAATGCATGACAGCGATGAACTCTTTTTAGCTCTACACACTAAACATTGACTTCTAACCTGCTGCAGGACAGATCACAGCCACACAGAGAAGAAATGAGAGCAAACCACAGGTTTACAATGTGTATTAGAAAAATGCATTCAGCTTTTAGCACCGTTTATGACTCTGTAACATCCTTACGTGATTTGTCAAGAGGAACACTTTGAACTTAAATCCAGTATTCCTCTTTTATTTCCGTGTTTCGTACCAGCCCGTCTGAGGACATGTTAAAGTCTTTGGCTGCCAGGACAGTCACTCACTAATAGCTACCTTCACCATTAGGTGGAAATTGATTCTCTTCCAATCTTTAAGCTCTTAGCAATGCAACTTAAAGGAGTCTGATAGAAAAGTGGTAAGAATAAACTACAGGAAGCATCTTGAAAATACTGTATTTAAAATAAATACTTTCAGATTTCTTGTTCCATGTTTCTTAGAAAGTTTTTGGCTGGACACGATGGCTTGTGTTGTGTCTGACATCAATCTGTCATTTGCATTTTTGGCAAGAAAATGAACAACTGTGTCAAACTTCTCTTTAATTTAAATGGAAACAAGGTGATGACTCACAAGATGTAGCAGATGACGCCAACGCTCCACACGTCCGTGGCCAAACTGACGGGTTCATAGTTGATAACTTCAGGAGCCACAAACTCAGGAGTCCCGTGCAACACCTTCAGAGGGGTGTTGCCGTCTATTCAACAGAAATATCAAACTTTAAATGGTAAAAGGACTGTACTTATATATCACTTTTCTATCTGCGGTAGTCAGGATACTCTAAGCGCTTTACACTACAATCTGTGCCCTCAATTACCCGTTCAGACAGAACTCTACTGGATCTATACAAAGCTAATCTGAGTCTGTAGAGACCAATCATCAGTGCTTTAAATCACATTCACTGAGTGGACACACATCAGAGGCAATGAAGGGTTCAGTGTCCTGCCAGGGACACTTCAACATGTGACTGCTGGTGGAACCAAACCCCCAACTCTCCCATTGGAGGACGACTGCTCTGAAACTCAGCCACAGCTGCCCTTAAACACTTTAAACACAACCATAACACCAGCTAGACAGATGTATGTTTAAAAGGTTACATACCAAGCCTACTGGCTAATCCAAAGTCAATGATCTTTATGGATGTGCCAGTGGTGTCAACGCATACGATGTTTTCAGGTTTGAGGTCCAGGTGGACGATGTTCTGCTGGTGCATGTAGGCGATCCCCTCTAGGATCTGCTGCATGTAGCGCACACTGTTGGGCTCTGTGTGCTCAAAGTTGTCGTCCACGATTCGTTCAAACAGTTCTCCTCCTGCAATACTGCAGAAAAAAACGTTTCTGACATTGGCAGTTCTAGGTGGTGGCATAAAGAGGCGTATATCTTTCCACCCCAATCTGCCATTATTTGAAGAATTTTTACAACATTTTTGGACCATGTTAGACAACTCCAAAGAACAATCTTTATCCTATCTCATTTAATCTGAGTTCATCTTTAGCCCTCAAATTCGGTTTCACCCATTGAGCAGACCTGAAAATGTCAGTGATGATTTGAACCATCTCTACTGATTGTTCTGAATCCACCCCCACCCCCCATCCCAATCCAAGTGACATCACAACATCTAGCGGCGCTCTACCGCTGGAGCAGCGGGTGACAAAGAGTTTATTTCATAACCAGGTAGTTAATACCTGATGTTGCCACCCTAAAAACATCTCCTGTTCCAAAGTTGCCGTTGAGAATCTGACATAATACTTACAACTCCATGACCATGACCACCTCAGGTTTCTGGTCATACGCCCCCAAACACTGAGCCAGTTTGGGGTGATGGAGATAGTTCATCAGTTCGATCTCTTTACGAGCAGCGTCTCTGTCTTTGGCACGGCGTCCTTTATAGAACTTCCCAGCGCACACACGTCCCGTCTCTTTGTGGGTGAGCTTGTACACCAAGCCGAATTTCCCCCTAATGAGCACAGAAATCTTTTTTTTTTAATCGCAGAACATTAACTACCTAATGAGTAGTCAGGCACATAATAAAGTTGCGTTTAAAACAAGTGTTTGAAATGTGCCTCAGTCTTCCAGTAAAAGTGAAATATTACTGCACGGCTGAGGTTGTAAAACACAGATCTGATTATCGCAGCGTGCCTCTACACGCCGTCACTTTGATCATTGCGCTCTTGTACTTGGCAGAATTTTCCTTTTCCCCTCGATAGCTTCTTCTCTTTTTGGATGTGTCACACTTTCCTGTCCCTCCAGCGCTCGATATATAACAATAGATCAATCATCGGCCGAGAAGGTACAGAAATTTGTCTACCTTGAAAGTGTCATAACTGATGATGATGGCAATGTAAATGCAGATAACCCGCATCGGTAAGGCAGCATCAACAGTCAGAAGAATGCAATCAACATGGGCAAGTAAATCCATATCCACCACAAATCTTAAGGTCAGACTGCTGCAAGCAGTAGTTATCCCCACAGCCTTGTATACCAGTGAAACATGGAAGATGTCAGTATGGCCAAGAAATTGGATGCATTCCAACAAAGATGCCTACGAAAGATACTGAAGATTACATACCTAGATCGGATTACAAACACAGAAGTCTATCGTAGGACACATACCCATGAGCCAAACGATCAAGCTAAGGAAGCTCAAGTTTGCGGAACATGTACTGAGAATGGAAGCACAGAGACTTACGGTGGCCCCAAAGTGTAAATCAACAACATTTGAAAAAACGGAATTACATTTGAAAAAACACAACAAAAACAACAAAAACACAACGACATTTGAAAAAACAGAATTACATTTGAAAAAACGAAATTACATTTGAAAAAACACAACAACATTTGAAAAAACAGAATTACATTAAGCCAAACCGGAAGTGGCCAAAGCGGAAGTAGAAAAAAACAAATTACATTAAGCAAACCAGAAGTAGCCAAAGCGGAAGTGGCCCGAATCACATTAGAAAAAAAACGGAATTACATTTGGAAAAACACAACAATAACAAGAAAAACACAACAACATTTGGAAAAACGAAATTACATTAAGACAAACTATTGTTTTTTCCACTATTTTTTTTTTTACTTTATTAACAACATAAAACCGAACACAGCACACACACACACAGGCACGCACACACACAAACAAACACACGGAGGAACAGTTAGCATGCTATCCGTTAGCCTGTAAACTGTTTGTTAGATTTTTCTACCTGGATTATTGAGCATGCATCAGGGTGTTTTGTTCAAGCTTAAAGAAGACATGACGCTGGAAGAACTCAGAAGGATCTTCTTCAAGGTAATGAAGTTTTATTGACGTACATTTCAGTTACATTACTCGTGCGGCATTATTAGTAATGTGTTGTTTACATAACATGCTCATTGAAACGTTAAATGAAGCCCACGATTTTGCAAACTATAAATATATTTGTCCACAGAGAACTAACATAGTGTGTGCTAGTTAGCAAGTGTACCAGCGATTAGCTGTTTAAGTTGACGTAGCACAAATGCTAAAACAAGCAGTTTTACACTGGGCAGCTGTTTAATCTGTGCTCGGCTTTAATCTGCCAGTCACCACAAATCTTAATATATTGGTTGCATGCTTTAAATCAACGAGGCTAGCCTGTATAAATAAAGGTTGAATGAATGAATGAAAAATGCACAGTAGTATTTAACTATAGATAACAACCTTTAGTTTGTTCGGACTCTAAGTGATTTAATGTTTAGTTTCCCTGGAGGTGTTGCAATGAATTAATGAATGGCATTACTGTCAGCGTACAGTAAAATGTACAATGAAATTAGAAGTATCTATTATACATTAAGTAATAAAAGCAAACCAACTACAGTACAGTACATCACACACTACATATGTACACAGTACTTTATAAAAAAATATACTAGTGAAGCTAGAACAGTGGTAGTTCCAGCTGTGAATGCACATCATGTAAATACTGTTGTAAAGTACCCTGATGCATGCTCAATAATCCAGGTAGAAATGGATCAGTCTGTGCTCAGGTGTTATGAGCCCAGGTTGCTGGTAGTGGCCTTCAAGTCCCCTGAATTATCATCACATCTTCCTCTTCATCCTACAACTGTTGTAAAGTGTTCTCATATACTGTATACAATTGTCAAACACTGCTGTAAAAATATAACTTTATTTCATCCAATTTTCAGGTGGCGTGCAGGTGCCCATGGTTTCATCATGCTGCTCCCATGTTGGCTGCTGGACCTGCATGGCAGAATGAAAGAACTAACAGAGTTGCCCAAATTGTCAAGCTGATGGTATTAATAATAAGATGGTATTAAAGTTCTTTGGTCTTGCTGAGGTATTTTATGCACTTGAAAAAAACTCTGCAATTTATTTTGTCGACTTGATAATTGTCATGTACTTTCTTTTTTTTCACCTGTTCTTCCATTACATTTAAACAATATTGTATTTGTGTGATGCTGACTTTAGTCACGATAAATCTTACAGTATTTCATTATTTAGATTTTTTTCAATGTACACTTTTTTTCTATTTTTGTCTTCTATATCATTTGGTATATGTGAATATTTGAAGTCAGCAATTCTGAAATAGTTACATCCAATATTTTTGTTAAACAAACATTGTACAAAATAAAACAGTTTTATTACAGTTTACCGGTTGATTTACTTTGAACACTTTCTTTACCACCATGTTAACAAGTCTTAAACTGACTGTTTCTCTTCAAGGTTTACACAGAATTTTTTTCTCATTAAACCTTTATTTATACAAGGTTACTCAGATTGATTCACGAGGACTCTTGTTGTAGCTCTCGGCCTTGACCTCTCTAAATGGTTTTAAGAATCTGTTGGAATCCTGGCAAAAAAGCAATGCAGACATGTTCCTGTTTTTGATTTTCTACATCTGCCTTATAATGTTTTGCTAGTTTTGATACTTGGTTAAAAAAAATCTTTGTTTCTCTCTTATGTTTCTTCATTGTTTAAGGAAATTTCTACCATTGTTCTTTAGTTTGTAGCAGGTCACTCTTGTAAATGAGTCCACGAGGCTCTATGGGATTTACCTGACTAAATAAAGGTTGAATGAATTGTAGATGAGACCTGTTTTAAACAAAAACCACAGATGAGGTACAGCCAACAAGACAATAAAAATTTACGTCAACACATTTTATTACAATTTACTGCTTTAATAGAAGGTTCCAGATGGGAATTAAAGAATATATTTAAGGTTCAAATCACAGTATAAAACAAAACCAAACACATTTAACATTACAATAAAATGATTATGATAAATGACAATGTTCAGTCAGGTCATCTGGATTTTTTTTCTTTCTGTCTCACAAAAAAAAAAACAATCCAGTTGACCTGACTGAACATAGTTGGATGATCAATATCAGTTTTCACTTTAAAAGGAGAATTAAGATAGGTTCAAATGCAGGTGCTGGTCATAAACTTAAATTATTGTGAAAAAGTTTATTTCAGTAAATTCATTAAAAACGTGAAACTTGTATATTCATTCATTACACACAGACTGATGTATGAGCATGTACCGTACAGCTTGAAATATAATAGTATGTGTGTAATGAATGAATATAATCTACATGTTTCACTTTTTGAATAGAATTACTGAAATAAATCAACTTTTTTCATGATGTTCTAATTTTATGACCAGCACCTGTAGTTTGTCTAAAACTTGGCTATGTCCAAGAGGGTGAAATACAGTTCTGAGGCTGATTGCCAGTCTTGTGGTCGCTGCAGTCCATTTTGTTCTACAGCCAGTTGCAGGTACTCCTCAATGAGTGGATCACCACACACATCAGTAGCTTGTGTTGCTTCAGGGAACACATCCAGTTCCATCTCAACAGCAAATCCACAGTCCCTTGAACCATATCTGCAAAACAATAGAATTGAAGATGCAAATGTGAAGGATTATTTTTCTCCGTTCTGCAATATTATGTCTTGCAATGATTCATCCATATCAGCTTCAAGGACCTAAAAAAAATAAACAAACAAAAAAACCCAGCTGTTTACAGCGTGAAAAACATACAAAATTTCAATTTGGCTACTTCTGTAATAAATTAAAATTTAGGATTAAAATTATTTAATTTGTGATTTTACCACTGTGTTGATAGGTACACAACTGTCCTTTCAAACCAGATAAATAAAGCATAAAAAATTTAAAAAATAAATCTTCATTTGAATCTAAAACTATTCTCCAGGTGTTTGATAGTGCTTGCATGAGCCTAGCTCCTACCTGTCGTAGAACTTTGGTGCCTCCTCATCATCACATCTTCGACAGTGGCACTGAAAGTTGGATTCCCCATCATGTGGTTGACGAGGTTCTTGGACAGGAAGTGTGGTGCATCTCCCCTGTGTGTAATACATACAGCAATCATCTTTCCTGCTAAAAAAAATACTCATCTTCCCTGGCAGCTGTTACAGAGAGCACAAAATTACTTTGGTTTACTTGTACACTGACATGTGTATGAAAATAAAGAAGTTTATTTAAATTGCTAATTACATTGAACAATCTGGGAAGAGTGTGGTTATCTGTTGTGCTGAAGAACATTTCTGTTTTTTTTTATTTTTTTTACTTACCCGAAGTCTGACTGTTGAGTCTCCTCATTTACAAGTATCTGCCTCTTGCAACAGTTCTTAAGATCCATATCGGTGCAATTTTCTTGTCTTTTGCTGTTGTCTTAAATGTAAAACTGAGGTCTGAAGAACCTTTCATGTTTACTGTGTAACGTGCAGAATGACTTCCGGTTCAAAAGCCAAATGCCCTCTCGTCCAATCAATGACTCATGTTCCCGGAAGTGGCGGGGTGGGACAACAGGGGAACATGAGTCATTGATTGGACGAGAGGGCATTTGGCTTTTGAACCGGAAGTCATACTGCACGTTTCACAGTAAACATGAAAGGTTCTTCAGACCTCAGTTTTACATTTAAGACAACAGCAAAAGACAAGAAAATTGCACCGATATGGATCTTAAGAACTGTTGCAAGAGGCAGATACTTGTAAATGAGGAGACTCAACAGTCAGACTTCGGGTAAGTAAAAAAAAAAAAACGCAGAAATGTTCTTCAGCACAACAGATAACCACACTCTTCCCAGATTGTTCGATGTAATTAGAAATTTAAATACACTTCTTTATTTTCTTACACATGTCAGTGTACAAGTAAACCAAAGTAATTTTGTGCTCTCTGTAACAGCTGCCAGGGAAGATGAGTATTTTTTTTAGCAGGAAAGATGATTGCTGTATGTATTACACACAGGGGAGATGCACCACACTTCCTGTCCAAGAACCTCGTCAACCACATGATGGGGAATCCAACTTTCAGTGCCACTGTCGAAAATGTGATGGATGAGGAGGCACCAAAGTTCTACGACAGGTAGGAACTGAGCTAGGCTCATGCAAGCACTATCAAACACCTGGAGAATACTGTAGTTTTAGATTCAGATGAAATTTTTTTTTCAGATGATTTTTTTTTTTTGAATGCTTTATTTATCTGGTTTGAAAGGACAGTTGTGTACCTATCAACACAGTGGTAAAATCACAAATTAAATAATTTTAATCCTAAATTTTAATTTATTACAGAAGTAGCCAAATTGAAATTTTGTATGTTTTTCATGCT